>SKCR01050331.1:0-39354 GCA_019454045.1 Zanthoxylum bungeanum
AAAGAAACATGCATCTGCGGACTATTCATACTAATTAACGATCTCATGACATGCTCTATACATAATTGCATTCTTCATTACTAAGCAAACTTATAAACTCAATTCTTAACTTCTAGTTCTAACATCAAGGTAAACTTCAAGTTAATACACATACAAAAAACCATATCATTAACTATTATATAGATACATACCTTTACCCATACTTCTCATTCATTATACATATAATCTCTTTACTTCGCTAAATTAATACTGTGCCTTACAAGAATGAAATATCAATTATTTGGAATCCAATAACTATTTGGCTCCATTTCAATGAAGTTTTCCAACTAAACTTATAAACAACTCAATTACTTCACAAATAAACTCATAAACAACTTCACTCTTATATTCCCAAGACCTGGTGACTGGCTGACTGCAACACTGCTATCCGGCTTCTCAAGCATTGGTGTCTGTGATTGACCGATCAGGTCACCAACCTGTAAAACTCAAACACTGTAGTAATATGAGTCATAAGACTCAGTAAGTAACTATGCTCATTTCTTGAGCATCAAACACATGCAATGTAACATCCCGCCTAGGCCAGGATGCTACCGGCAGGATACAGGTGAACCCATGTCCATAAGCCTCTAATTCTAACGAAATTTCGGCATGATATATTCGTAACACCATGCAACCTGGCCTGTAGCCAACATCCACAAACAACAAGAACTCAAAAATCTCGGCCTCAGGCCAGAATACAACAATAATATCAAGGCCTCAGGCCTGAACTCAAAGAGCAAAATGTAAACTAATTGGCCTCCGGCCAGAACTCAAAACTAAAACTAAACTATTACATTACTTGACTATACAAGTGAGATGTAAATACAAAACTTTACAAAAGGGCCGTGAGAACCCATACTCAGCCCATGACTCTCTTGACTGCAAATGGGGCGATCCACCGTCTTCAAAGTCTTCAAAAAAAAAAAACAGCTACTATCCTGCAAAATTTCAACTGAAAGATGTGAGTCATAATGACTCAGTAAGTAATCATGCAGAAATCTATGAATCAGATATAACTGTAAAATTCTTTTATTCATTTAGATACCATACTTCTAATTACCGGTCTTTTGGTCTGAATACACATGCATAAACTAACTTGGTTATTACACTCCTTATAACTCATCATATTTTTACTTTACTACTAGCAACTAAAGTCCATTACACTTAATCTGTACTACATGGATTCTTTTCTTAACCTTCTTTGTATTCTTTACTAATCTGACGCAGACACTTATAATAACTCTCTCTCTTTCATTATTTTGAAATATCATCAAATCAGAGTTATAAATTATCTTTTCTATCAAACTATCATCTTTGACCGTCTTATAACTTAGTTTCTAGCTTCATCATTACATGAATATGTTATCATTACCTCATGAACTAATCATCGTTCCGATATGTTCTTTCTAAGAAAACATACAACTCATAATCATCATTAATATATATATACATACCTTTACATGAGATCATGTTATCAGGCATTAAAATCTTACGAAAAGACACTTCTTTATAAACGTGTCACATACCTCCATTGACCATGCACATATTTAAATGAAATTACGCCATGCTTATATGAACTGTTTCTTTAATATCTTTCCTGAAGAACTCATGTGCGAAAGATGCCAATGCCACAATGCATTTACCTCAAATATATATACATCACAAATAACTCACTCAAATGCATGATCTATATGCAGAATACTGAGTTGAAAATGTTACTCGAAAACTAATTTCTGTATTAAAATTCTGAATTCATTATAAAACCGATACTTCTGGAAAACTTTCTTTTCTAAAAAGTTCTTTCTGGAAGCTGAAACGGAAGACTGAAAACCATCCTTGAAAACTGAAATTTGTTTCTGTGTTTAAAGCTAAAATCTGTGTCATTAAAACTATTTTCTGAAAACTTAATATTTCAAAAATCCTTTCTGAAAACTGGTATCTGGGTATCTGTGGAAATCTTATATCTAAAAATCTGGGATCTGAAATCATTTCTGGAATCTGTATCTCTATCGAAAAACCCAATCATATGAGGGCGTTGCGTATCGTCCGACCCCTCATATGCCAATCTCAGAGGCAGAAGTGCAAAACCATGACTTTGGGGCGTTACGTCTCGCCGTCCCCCAAAGCATGCCACAACTGTCTCTAATCTGGGGGTCTAGGGCGTGATATCTCTCCGTCCGCCTAGCCCATCTGGAGGATCTGAGAGCGTCCCCTGAGTCCTCAACATGTGCACATGTTTCTGAATCCGTCAATTCCAACAATGTACCACTGGGATGGGTCAAATCCCAAATCTCGAATCCAATGTATCCGTCAATTCCATACTGTGTTTCAAGTTACATACTAGGGTGAGTTTTTACCTCATGCCCCTGTTGAGTTTCAATCAAGTCCCAAGGATCATAAATCATGCATAAACGAGTTGAATACATATTAAAGGAGGTGCGGAATAACTCACATTGATCGGTAGAGATGCAACAAAGACAAAACCGAACTGCCTTCAAGTTTCTGCCTCCCTCCAAGCTCGGAAATGGCAGTGAACTGCAGCTCCATTTTCGGCTTTAGGTGGTCCTCCATTGATGCTCCAAGCTCTAAGCTTATCAAGGTGATTCCAAGCTCATGAAGACACTTCCCTATCACCTTTGTATAGACTCATGGAGTGTGCTAGCACAAAGATCTTGCAACAAGATCATTTCTTTCACCTCTTGAACTCACAGTTTTTGCTAAAAAACCAGTGAAGAAATCGTGAAGAAGAAGAGAGGAAAGAGAGGAGAGTTTTTGGCTCCAAAAATGGTGAAGACCGAAAATGAAGAGAGAGAATAATGAGTGGGAAAATAAAAATTGTAAAGGTTTATATAATTTCCAAAATATAATAAAACCATTTACCATTTCTTTAATTTCCATAAAGCAAGCATTAAATGCTTGTCAATCACCACAAATCAACTCACATCAATCACTCAAATGTCACATCACTCAAAGTGACATGCGATTTGACGCTTGATGTGACTTGCGATTTGATGCTTGATTTGACTTGCGTGCCGCACTCGAATTCGAAATGCGAATGCGCTCGCAAACAATCCCGGGCTCGGGTTCGCTAATTCCAAATTAACGAATTTTTCGTTGCGTCGTAATTAAATGATTACGCCTAGCGAAATCACTATTCACGTCGCTAACGAATTAATTCTAAATTAATTCGTTCGCCCGAATTAAAATCTAATTTCAATTCCTCGTCGAAATCTAATTTCGTTATAATATATCGAATATATTAATTTATCGATTAATTCCAAATTAATCGTTCTCTCTTTAACGATATTTTATCCGAGATAAAATATCTCCGTAATTAATCCCAGATTAATTTTCTCTCTCATCGAATTAATCCCAGATTAATTAAAGTGCGAGTCATACGTCATCGGTGAATCTTCAGGAACTGACCCATGAGATCTCCGGATATGTTGGCAGTAAATACGGTCGTCGGACTATCCGAACACGTAAGTACCTCGTACTACGTTTATACCGATTTACAAGACAAGGTTGGCTTCTAGCAAAGCGCCATGCCTACCCAATTCTCCAGAAATATTCTTACAGGAATATATAGATATGTATCAGACGTAGTATACAAATTGTATTGTGTATATCGGCCCAGTATCGGATAGTCACGTGCTAGGGCTGGGGCTGGATAAGTGTCTGCCCCGTCCGAAGCACATGTCGGATGTCTGGTAACATAGTCTCTATAATCGGATATGCATGACCTAGTCATAATATCCCGATGGTTGCGCAACACTTAAGAGCACTAATACCGTATCCTGCGTGACATCATCTCCACTATGACTGAAGTGATACTTCCGTCTTAACATCACACCCAATACACTACGACTCTCTGATAAACCCAGAAGTGGTGTACGCAGAACCGGTTAAAGCCCTGTACCACCAAGACCAAAGTCTATCAATTATCGTAAGTATTAGCGATGTAAGTCTCAGGTTAAGACTATACACACCTACCTTGATTTCGGCCTCCCATAGACACATAGTCATAATACTAATGGGATTCCGAGGGGTCTATCCAGAGCGAAGCTGTTTCCCGTACCATCGGTGAAACACAACCTCCTATCGCACTTGCATAAGTATCCAATACTTATATATATGAGAACTATGTCGTTGTGCCCTCACAACGCGCACAAGTGCAATACTAGCCTATTCCGCATTGTCGATGTCCTGTCTCGATAATACTACGACTCATTGTTTAAAAAAACGCATAAAGCTGCCGCCTCGAGGCGCCGCCTCGCCGCCTCGCCGCCTCGCGGTGATGGCGCGCCGAGGCGGCCGCTTTATGCGTTTTTTCAAAGCGGCCGCCTTCTGCTGGTGAGGCGGCCGCCTCACGCCAATTCGGCGTGAGGCGGCCTGAGGCGGCCGCCTCACGCCAATTCGGCGTGAGGCGGCCTGAGGCGGCTGCCTCACCAGCAGAAGGCCTTTTTTTTTTATTTTTTAATTCCTACAGTGAAACGACGACGTTTTGGGCTTCCAAAACGTCGTCGTTTCAGTGGATAAAAAAAAAAAAAAAATAAAATAAAATCCCAAATCAAGTTAGGGTTTCATCCTCCTCGTCACTTCTCCCTCATCACACTGCTTCAATTCGCTGTTCTCGTCGCACTGCTTCAATTTTCACTTCATCTTCAAATTGAATTTGTCGAGTCCATCTACTGCCTCTCCTGCTGCTCTCTTCTCGTTACTTCTCCCTCGTCGCACTGCCTCTCCTGTTGTCGACGACATCTGCTGTTTCGGCGACTGCATCTCCTTTGCTGGTATGTTAGCTTTCAAGTTTTGTTTTTTTTGTTTGTTATTTATTTATTTGTTATTTATTTATTTGTTATTTCGGCGACTGCATGTCTGCATCTCCTTTCCTGCTGCATCTGCTTCAATTTGCACTTCAAGTTTTGTTTTTTTTGTTTGTTATTTATTTGTTATTTATTTATTTGTTATTTATTTGTTATTTCGGCGACTGCATCTCCTTTCCTGCTGCATCTGCTTCAATTTGCACTTCATATTCAAACTGAAATCGTTTAATCAAGAATGTGAATTGATAGATAACCAAGGAAGTGTTCAAGATGGACAATTTATGATGTTCTGTCCAAGTATCAAAGACTCACTGTGAAGTAGAATTTTAACATAATGTTGGTATCCTAAGTAACAGATTTTGATGGATTCATGGATCTGTTTCTGCTGCAATTAGAAACACTCATGCATTTGGACTTTAATATTCGTAGCAGTGGCTAATTATTGCAACTCTTCTTAAGTTTGCATGGTGAAGTTGTTGCAAAAGTTACTTACCATATTGTATTGTTTTTCAGTAAAATGTCGAATCGAACAGATCCGGCCTGGAAGTACGGGCATGAAGTTACTGTGGATGATGGAAAGGGTTCATATAAGTATATTCAATGTCATTTTTGCACAAGGACAATCAAAGGGGGTGTATACAGAATGAAAGAACATCTTGCGGGTATAAGGGGTAATGTTGCGTCATGTTCGATGGTTCCTCCAGAAGTGCAATCTGAGATGAAAGAATATATGAAGAAAAAACAAGATACAAAAAAGGTTGCACAACTTTATCGAGAAGAACAGATTGATGAAGGTGCAACCCTGCACCGCACTTCTTTTGGTAGTTCAAATAGTATATCGCAGAGAACAATTAGAGGGCCAATGGATAGATTTGTGGTTCATCTTGAAGAGGGAGAATTGGCGGACAATGCGGCCCAACCCTCACAAGGAAGTGTTCAAGATCTTCGTAATCAGACGATACAAGATATTGGTAGGTTTTTTTATGAGAATGGCATTGCCTTTAATGTTGCTAATAGTCCATCATTTGTTAATATGGTGCGATCAATTGGAAATTTTGGCCGTGGACTAAAACCACCGACAGCATATGAGTTATCAACAACTATACTAAAAAAGGAGTTAGACAATACTAGAGAAGTTGTTGATGAAGTAAAGAAAACATGGAGCCAAACAGGGGTTAGCATTATGTCAGATGGGTGGAAGGATATGAGAGGAAGACAATTGATAAACTTCCTTGTGAACAATCCTTTTGGAACAATTTTTCTGAAATCTGTAGATGTTAGCGATGTGGTGAAGGATGCAAATTTATTGTTCAACATGCTTGATGATGTTATTGAAGAAGTAGGCGAAGATAATGTCATTCAAGTCATTACAGATAATGCATCAAATTATAAGAAAGCAGGTGAACTTTTAATGCAAAAGAGGAAACGATTGTGGTGGACGCCGTGTGCGGCGCATTGTATTGATTTAATCCTTGAAGATATTGGGAAGCTACCTCAACATAAAAATGCATTGTTAAAGGCAAAAAAGGTAAAAATATTAGAAAGCTACCGCAACATACTTTATTAAATATCTTCTTATTTGACATCATTAATTCATGATTGTTAATTTCATTTAACAGGTTAGTAATTTCATTTATAATCATGGAGCGGTGTTGGCTTTGATGAGAAGTTTCGCAAAGAAGGATTTAGTTCGCCCCGCACCGACAAGGTTTGCAACCGCTTTCTTAACATTAAAGCATGTATGGTTTGAAGGATTCCTTGGAGCAAATGTTTACTTCAAAAGAGTGGAATGAACTTACTTTCTCCAAGAAGTCTGAAGGGAAAGATGCAAAAAAAGTAATTTTTAATGATAGGTTTTGGACTTGTGTTGCTTATGCATTGAAAACAACCAAACCTTTAGTTAATGTGTTGCGGATGACAGATGGTGAAAAATATCCTTGTATGGGATTTATATATGGTGCCATGGATAGGGCAAAAGAGGAGATAGCAAAAAATTTGGGAAATGAGGTTGGTGCATACAAGGAGATATGGAAAATAATTGATGATAGGTGGGAGTCTCAGTTGCACCGTCAATTGCATGGAGCTGCTTATTTTTTGAATCCTCATATCCAGTATGCAAGCACTCCTCCTTCCCAGCATCCGGAGATTAGGCGTGGGTTCTTATATGCTTGGAGAAACTGTTGCCCAATCCCGATGATCAATGTGCGGCAGATATACAATCAGATGCCTTTCTAAATAAGCAAGGATTATTTGGCACCAGTATGGCCAAACAAACCGTCTTCAATCGTAGTCCTGGTATGTGAATTATCACTTTTGTGTAATTATTAACTATAAGATATTATATGAATTTTGAAAGTGTATGTTCAATCTTATTGTAGCTGACTGGTGGAGAGCATTCGGCGGTGAAGCTCCTCAACTGCAATCTTTAGCAATAAAGATTTTAAGTCTAACATGCTCATCCTCGGGGTGTGAACGCAATTGGAGTGCATTTAATATGGTATGATCTAATAATAACTAGTATTTTGTGAATACTTACTTTATTCAACTTCTGATAATTTGAATAAATAAATTGTAGATTCATACAAAGAAGAGAAATAGATTATCCACCGAGAAATTGAACTCATTAGTCTACATAATGTACAATAGGCGATTGAAGCAAAAATACATGAAAAAACATTCATTTCAATCGGTTGATGATCTTTTGATTGAGGATGAGTTGCCTTCTGATGATGAGTGGGTGGCTGGAGAAAGCTTTGTGGAGAATACTTCTATTGAACAACCGAGTGACAGTAGAGCACCTGCAAAAAAAAGGAGCAGAGACCAAAGTAAGTTAATCTTGTACAAATATGCAACTTATGTAATCAAATTTAAAAATAATACGACTTTATGTTATTTGTTAGGGAAAGGGAAAGGGAAAGCTCCACAATTAGTGGATGAAGACACTACAAGTGAAGGGGGTCTTTCGATGATGACCCATCTAATGATGACAGAGATTTTGACCCAAGTTTCATGCCGCTAGACACCAATGATAGCTTGTTTAAGGATTAGTTATCAATAATTTTTTGAACAAACTATGTATTATGAAGAAAGTAATGTAATTTGGATTACTTATCAATAGTTTTTTTAACATACTATGAATATGAAGAAATTAATGTTTTTTTTTTTATTTTCCCGATTTCCGCATTGAGGCGCCCGCCTCGCCGCCTCAATGCGGCCCGCTCGCGCCTCAATGGCCGACCGCCTCGAGGCGCCGCACCGTATTTTTAAACATTGCTACGACTAGGGATATTTAATGATTAATCCTTCGTGGACTGATACTGTCTCATATCATCTCAATCCAGGAACTAATCATATGGACCTCTCTTCATTTATACATCTATGGTGATCTAATCACAAATGATGAGAGTGCAATTTCTTTGTCACATAGTTAATTTCTACAACAACACCGTGATCTGTACAAATAGTGACGTTATGGGTCATATTATCCAACAGCCCCGAAAACCATAAAATCATAATCTGTGTCTTAAAACCGTAAAGAAACCTTTCTGAAATACATTTCTTTCAAAAGAGAAACTTAAAACTTTCTTTTAAAAGTACTTGAAATTCCTTTTTAAAACACTTGAATCTCAAGATTACGCTTACGTTATAATGCATGCGTATGCACATGCTTATGCACTTCTATAAACTAATGGTGTATGCCTCTGTTCCTTATATGCTGGTTCATCATGCATAGGCCCAATACATAAGCCACACATTACATCAATCCATACTACAAACATACATCTACTGCTATACTAAAGCTTTTCCAAGCACATGCACAATATTCCCGTCTTCTACTCAACTAACATATATTGCGACAAAACTTATAGTTTTCATTTTTAAACTATACTTTACTCAAGCTCTCATATTATCAATAGCTCAATATAACAGATACTTAATCCTATATATCCACGAGTACATGCAAACTCCATATCCATACAAAACTATCTTGATAATCATATGTATTAATAATACATGCATATAATCCAACATGTTCAGGATCTCATCTTCATATGTTTATATACAATAAACCTTGTTCATTTAAACTTACATCAAAATACTTTTACCCCAAAACTCATACCTACCATATGCTAATTTGCTCAGGTTCCCATGCATGTTTATCCACTTTTATGCTTATATGCCTATTTCTTTACAATTATTATCTCGTAAACTTAATCCCATACCCTAGGGTGTAGTTTTTCTACAAACCCCCATTCCTAGGTTCAAATCATTACGATTATTAGAATAACACTAATCATATACCCCAATTATGTGTATGTAAATAATGATCTATACTCATACATGCTCCTCTATGCTTCCTCTTTGCTTCTGTATGCTTCTGTCTATTTTAATCACATATCTCTACTTATAGTTACATGCTCTTATCTATGTCCGTGTACAAATTCACTAACTTCTTTCTTCTACGACCAATTCTATATATATACATCAGTTTCATGCATGATTATATATAACTCTATTAATACCATTTTCGTATAACGATAAATTTTAAGTATTCGAAGCATGAGTTACTTACCTGACTAGGCGAGTGCCCGCGATCCGGGTCCGATCTGCCAAAACAAATCACATCAATTGTTAGAACCGCTATTTGCGGAACTTTCTACTCAACAGCTATAAACTGCGGATTCTCTCGGAATCCTCAAATCCTCACCGACTCTACGGTTTAAGTTTCATTACTCTAACACATGCTCACTTTGCTATCTTAAACCAACTAGATAGGTCAAATTCTCTTTTTACGCGTTTGCGGCAAAACTTGCGGAAAAGTTTCCGCAAACGCTAAGGATGGGTCTCGAACCCTCCGAACTAAACCGAAGTTACCCAATTATCCTCGCAATACCATAAATACATCATAACAAAACTTACGATCATTTACACTCAATCGCGCGAGAAATGCCGTTTTACCAGAATCTCGCTAATTCTACCGGATCGATCATATCTCGTCCGTTTCACCCCAGATTCTACCACATTTATCGTTTTAACATATTAAATCATATTCCAATCATAAACATGAAATTTGCTAATTTACGAAACTACCGGAAACATCCGAATAAAAAACGACAGACTTGAAAATATGAGATTTTGATCGGAAGGTCGTACCAAAATTCCGAGGCCATATTCGGACTCCCAACGGCCATACGAACACGTTGGTGCGATCGGAATTCTGATCGGAGGCACTGTTCAAAATGGGTTTACTATTCACAGACACTTTCTTCCTCGATTCGCGTAATTCCAGCCGCTGTTCGGCAAATCCGTCTCTGCACACTTGTAGTACTCGTCGCGGGCTTCGATTTGGCGGGTGGCACGGCTCGTGAAATGACCCGACGAGCCGGAACCGATCAACCCAAAGTATCCACTGATTTCGTCAAAAACGCGCCATTGCCGGCGATCTGGGGGCTGCCGCCGGCCACCACGGGGTGGAGGGACGGCCGGCGCACCCCCTTGCACCGTCGCGCCGGCGCGACGATGAGGAGAAGAGAGGGGAGGGAGTCGGGTGAGGAGGGAAAATGAGTTTTGCCAATTTTGCAATTAAACCAAACTATGAGGCTTTATATACCCAACTGGAAAATATCAATCTGGTCCCTGTGAATTTACAAATCAGCCCCTTATCTAGAACCTTCTGGAATATCGCAATTTCGGAGCCCTTCTAATGCGATTCTTGAAAAGTGTTCAACACGAAAGTTGTTCGTATCGGAAAAACGAGTCCAATGGTCAAAAAATCAGCTCGATCGGAGTTTGTTTGCTCAGTTCGTGTCCAAAACCATAAACTTTATGCGTTTTACTAAAATCGCGTAACCGACTTTTAATCCCACGCGTTTTCCAACGCGATGAAAATCATAAATGATATTCCAACTCATATTACCTCACTAGAACTCTATTCTTCATCATCCTCATGATCCGAAACTAAAACAGTCGTCCGGGAATCTTCTGGAACAATTATGAAAATCCGGGATGTTACATTCACCCCTCCTTATAAAAATTTCGTCCTCGAAATTTCTCCGTCACTATGTCTGCTCATTTATACCCGGTCACATATGCCGAAGCTATCATGTTCTAAACTCTACTGATATCACTTCTCTATCTCAACTCTAAACTAATCATCATCCGAAAACTAAAATCCTTAACAGCTTATCTATGACTTTAAACTGGCTGTTCTAGTCTAACTCTCATAACTGACTTTACTAATCTGGCTCTTATCTCTAGCTATACTATCCTGGTCATGATCTCGAATCTTCTAGCCTCACAAGGGCCCTGCACTGGTTCTATCTTATCCTTGCTGATACTCTGATCTGAAAGGCCGTCAGAGTACTAACTTAATCCCATATCTTTCTATACGAAGATAGCTAATCTATTCACAATAATGAGTCACCCATGGACTCATATTCAAGCAAACATGGCACCAAATAATAGCAACAAATCATATCAAATAATCATAGAATATACAAACAAAGACCTATGTGGCCTTTATCAAACCGAAGACAATCTCCGACAGCTGGATCCCCACAGTTGCAGCCACTGACTTATAGACCATAATACTGACTGACTCTTAAACCATCTTTGTAACATCCCGCCTAGGCCAGGATGCTACCGGCAGGAGACAGGAGAACCCATCTCCATAAGCCTCTAATTCTAACGAAATTTCGGCATGATGTATTCGTAACACCATGCAACCTGGCCTGTAGCCAGCATCCACAAACAATAAGAACTCAATCATCTCGGCCTCGGAATACAACAATAATATCAAGGCCTCAGGCCTGAACTCAAAGAGCAAAATGTAAACTAATTGGCCTCCGGCCAGAACTCAAAACTAAAACTAAACTATTACATTACTTGACTATACAAGTGAGATGTAAATACAAAACTTTACAAAAGGGCCGTGAGAACCCATACTCAGCCCAGGACTCTCTTGACTGCAAATGGGGCGATCCACCGTCTTCAAAGTCTTCACAAAAAAAAACAGCTACTATCCTGTAAAATTTCAACTGAAAGATGTGAGTCATAATGACTCAGTAAGTAATCATGCAGAAATCTATGAATCAGATATAACTGTAAAATTCTTTTATTCATTTAGATACCATACTTCTAATTACCGGTCTTTTGGTCTGAATACACATGCATAAACTAACTTGGTTATTACACTCCTTATAACTCATCATATTTTTACTTTACTACTAGCAACTAAAGTCCATTACACTTAATCTGTACTACATGGATTCTTTTCTTAACCTTCTTTGTATTCTTTACTAATCTGACGCAGACACTTATAATAACTCTCTCTCTTTCATTATTTTGAAATATCATCAAATCGGAGTTATAAATTATCTTTTCTATCAAACTATCATCTTTGACCGTCTTATAACTTAGTTTCTAGCTTCATCATTACATGAATATGTTATCATTACCTCATGAACTAATCATCGTTCCGATATGTTCTTTCTAAGAAAACATACAACTCATAATCATCATTATATATATATACATACCTTTACATGAGATCATGTTATCAGGCATTAAAATCTTACGAAAAGACACTTCTTTATAAACGTGTCACATACCTCCATTGACCATGCACATCTTTAAATGAAATTACGTCATGCTTATATGAACTGTTTCTTTAATATCTTTCCTGAAGAACTCATGTGCAAAAGATGCCAATGCCACAATGCATTTACCTCAAATATATATACATCACAAATAACTCACTCGAATGCATGATCTATATGCAGAATACTGAGTTGAAAACGTTACTCGAAAACTAATTTCTGTATTAAAATTCTGAATTCATTATAAAACCGATACTTCTGGAAAACTTTCTTTTCTAAAAAGTTCTTTCTGGAAGCTGAAACGGAAGACTGAAAACCATCCTTGAAAACTGAAATCTGTTTCTGTGTTTAAAGCTAAAATCTGTATCATTAAAACTATTTTCTGAAAACTTAATATTTCAAAAATCCTTTCTGAAAACTGGTATCTGGGTATCTGTGGAAATCTTATATCAAAAAATCTGGGATCTGAAATCATTTCTGGAATCTGTATCTCAATCGCAAAACCCGGTCATATGAGGGCATTACGTATCGTCCGACCCCTCATATGCCAATCTCAGAGGCAGAAGTGCAAAACCATGACTTTGGGGCGTTACGTCTCGCCGTCCCCCAAAGCATGCCACAACTGTCTCTAATCTGGGGGTCTAGGGGCGTGATATCTCTCCGTCAACCTAACCCATCTGGAGGATCTGAGAGCGTCCCCTCAGTCCTCAACATGTGCACATGTTTCTGAATCCGTCAATTCCAACAATGTACCACTGGGATGGGTCAAATCCCAAATCCTGAATCCAATGTATCCGTCAATTCCATACTATGTTTCAAAACCGTAAAGAAACCTTTCTGAAATACATTTCTTTCAAAAGAGAAACTTAAAACTTTCTTTTAAAAGTACTTGAAATTCCTTTTTAAAACACTTGAATCTCAAGATTACGCTTACGTTATAATGCATGCGTATGCACATGCTTATGCACTTCTATAAACTAATGGTGTATGCCTATGTTCCTTATATGCTGGTTCATCATGCATAGGCCCAATACATAAGCCACAAACATTACATCAATTCATACTACAAACATACATCTACTACTATACTAAAGCTTTTCAAGCACATGCACAATATTCCCGTCTTCTACTCAACTAACATATATTGCGACAAAACTTATAGTTTTCATTTTTAATTATACTTTACTCATGCTCTCATTTTATCAATAGCTCAATATAACAGATACTTAATCCTATATATCCACGAGTACATGCAAACTCCATATCAATACAAAACTATCTTGATAATCATATGTATTAATAATACATGCATATAATCCAACATGTTCAGGATCTCATCTTCATATGTTTATATACAATAAACCTTGTTCATTTAAACTTACATCAAAATACTTTTACCCCAAAACTCATACCTACCATATGCTAATTTGCTCAGGTTCCCATGCATGTTTATCCGCTTTTATGCTTATATGCCTATTTCTTTACAATTATTATCTTTTAAACTTAATCACATACCCTAGGGTGTAGTTTTTCTACAAACCCCTCATTCCCAGGTTTCAAATCATTACGATTATTAGAATAACACTAATCATATACCCCAATTATGTATATATAAATAATAATCTATACTCATACATGCTCCTCTATGCTTCCTCTTTGCTTCTGTATGCTTCTGTCTATTTTAATCACATATCTCTACTTATAGTTACATGCTCTTATCTGTGTCCGTGTACAAATTCACTAACTTCTTTCTTCTACGACCAATTCTATATATATACATCAGTTTCATGCATATGATTATATATAACTCTATTATAATACATTTTCGTATAACGATAAATTTTAAGTATTCGAAGCATGAGTTACTTACCTGACTAGGCGAGTGCCCGCGATCCGGGTCCGATCTGCCAAAACAAATCACATCAACTGTCAGAACCGCTATTTGCGGAACTTTCTACTCAACAGCTATAAACTGCGGATTCTCTCGGAATCCTCAAATCCTCACCGACTCTATGGTTTAAGTTTCATTACTCTTAACACATGCTCACTTTGCTATCTTAAACCAACTAGATAGGTCAAATTCTCATTTTACGCGTTTGCGGCAAAACTTGCGGAAAAGTTTCCGCAAACGCTACGGATGGGTCTCGAACCCTCCGAACTAAACCGAAGTTACCCAATTATCATCGCAATACCATAAATACATCATAACAAAACTTACGATCATTTACGCTCAATCGCGCGAGAAATGCCGTTTTACTGGAATCTCGCTAATTCTACCGGATCGATCATATCTCGTCCGTTTCACCCTGGATTCTACCACATTTATCGTTTTAACATATTAAATCATATTCCAATCATAAACATTAAATTCGCTAATTTACGAAACTACCGGAAACATCCGAATAAAAAACGACACACTTGAAAATACGAGATTTTGATCGGAAGGTCGTACCGAAATTCTGAGGCCATATTCGGACTCCCGACGGCCATACGAACACGCTGGTGCGATCGGAATTCCGATCGGAGGTACTGTTCAAAATGGGTTTACTATTCACCGACTCTTTCTTCCTTGATTCGCGTAATTCCGGCCGCTGTTCGGCAAATCCGTCTCCCCACACTTGTAGTACTCGACGAGGGCTTTGATTTGGCTAGTGGCACGGCTCGTGAAACGACTTGACGATCCGGAACCGATCAACCCAAAGCATCCATGATTTCGTCAAAAACGCGCCATTGCCGGCGATCTGGGGGCTGCCGCCGGCCACCACAGAGTGGAGGGATGGCCGGCGCACCCCCCTGCACCGTCGCGCCGGCCGGCGACGGCTAGCAGGCCGCCGACGCGACGATGAGCAGAAAAGAGGGGAGGGGGTCGGATGAGGAGGGAAAATGAGTTTTGCCAATTTTGTAATTATACCAAACTATGAGGCTTTATATACCCAACTGGAAAATATCAATCTGGTCCTTGTGAATTTTATAATCAGCCCCTTATCTAGAACCTTCTGGAATATAGCAATTTCGGAAAACCGAGTCCTATGGTCTAAAAATCAGCTCGATCGGAGTTTGCTTGCTCAGTTCGTGCCAAAACCATAAACTTTACGCGTTTTACGAAAATCGCGTAACCGACTTTTAATCCCACGCTTTTCCAACGCGACGAAAATTCATAAAATGATATTCCAACTCATATTACCTCACTAGAACTCTTATTCTTCATCATCCTCATGATCCGAAACTAAAACAGTCGTCCGGGAATCTTCTGGAACAGTTCTGAAAATCCGGGATGTTACATGCAACATCTGAATCCAGTTTCTGCATTTACTTGGGCTGTCTATTTGACCTTGCAAATATATATATAGTCTGAATTAATTATCTAGCGACTAACCATTTAGCAAACACAATCTTTATTACTGATGTTTATTATATGTTCACATACATACTTTAAATCATGATTCTTGTTTACACTTTCAAACATTCATAACATACATCAAGATTTTATATTACCAATTTTCATATCAAAACCCATCATGCTTCCGCTACGCTACTCTAATTTCTCTTTATCTTTTGTACACTCAAAGCTAATCTGGGTGAGATATTTATAATAACTATCTTTCTTTTATTTTCTTGAAATATCATCAAATCGGTTATTATAAAACATTCTTTCTATTCAAACATTCAATACATTATCGACACTCATGTATCCATATATATATATATATGTAATCATACTGTCATGTACTACCATTCATGAAAGATTCTCCTATACAAACATACAATTCATATCAATATCAATCATTTATGCATATAAATGTATAATGCTATCATGCATTAAAATCAGCTATATATAACTCAAATGATTCCTAAAATGTATGATTTATATGCATGATTTGTAAACAAAGTTCTGCCTTAACATGTTATGCTTTTATAAAATGCGTTTGGAAAATCTTTTCTGAAAAACTGTTTTCTGGAAACTGCTTTATGAAATATGTCTTTCTGAAATACTATTTTCTAAAAACTGTTTTTAAAAACTGCTCATCTGAAAACTGTTTCTGACAACTGAAGTCTTTATCTGAAATCTGTATTTCTGAAAACTGAAATCTGTATCTGAAAACTGAAAACTTTCTCTGAGTTCTTGTCTCTGTCTGAAAAACTGGACGTATGAGGGCGTTAAGTATCGTCCGTCCCCTCGCACGCCGATCTGGAGGCAGAAGTGCAAAACCATGACTTTGGGGCGCTACGTCTCGCCGCCCAACAAAGCATGCCACAATTGTCTCATAATCTGGGGGTCTAGGGGCGTGATATCTCGCCGTCCTCCTAGCCCATCGGAGGATCTGAGAGCGTCCCTCTGGAGGATCTGAGAGCGTCCCCTCAGTCCTCAACATGTGCACATGTCTCTGAATTCGTCAATTCCATAGTATCCGTCAATTCCAACTGAATGTCAAGTTACAAACTGGGTGAGTTTTTCCCTCATGCCCCGAAAAACGTAAAACCATGCTTTAAAGATTTTGAAACTGTATCAAATGTTTTCTGAAAACATTTTCTTTCAAAAACATTCTTATATTGAACTCAATTTATGAAAATCATAATGCACAAATATGAATATACACTTCTCCACGCTACCCTTAATATGCTTTCTAAACTTTTTCTTTAAGTTGTCATATATGTACATGTATATATCCATGCATATCTATAACTTAATGACATATAAATGCTATTCTCTATATACTTTTGTTTTTATTTCTCTTACGATCTATATAATTATATTGTCATCAATTTACTTTACATACATCTTACATACTCAAGCTCATTATAATTTGTCAGTACTATATAAATACTTATAATCTAATATGCATTTTATACATATGATATCATTCGTTCATACTCAAACTAATAGGTTCTACCACTAAATAAATAAAAAGAAACATGCATCTGCGGACTATTCATACTAATTAATGATCTCATGACATGCTCTATACATATTTGCATTCTTCATTACTAAGCAAACTTATAAACTCAATTCTTAACTTCTAGTTCTAACATCATGGTAAACTTCAAGTTAATACACATACAAAAAACCATATCATTAACTATTATATAGATACATACCTTTACCCATATGTCTCATTCATTATACATATAATCTCTTTACTTCGCTAAATTAATATTGTGCCTTACAAGAATGAAATATCAATTATTTGGAATCCAATAACTATTTGGCTCCATTTCAATGAGGTTTTCCAATTTAGAACTACGAAAACAAGGAACAGTTGGCTTTCTAAATGTCAAGCATACATCTGTGATGAAATGAAATGACTGGCAATCAAGCAAACACGGGTGAGTAGTTAATAGACAATAGCCTACACTAAACATCTTACCTGTTTCGTTCTCAAAATTAAGCAGATGCACAACAGTTATGAATATATCTAAAAGTACTGCATCTAGTAATAGTATACAGTATGTGAAGTGTAAAGTCCTATATTCTTTCAATCTTCACTCTTGCTTCCTAAATTTTCCCAATAGCCAAACAATGAGTATTATAAATTACAAAAACAAAAACAAAAATTATGATTTGAAGCAATTATGAATCTTTTGAAGCCTAAATCATACACTTACCACATGTGAAACTCTACTTCTGTATCATTTTATTCTTTCATGGTCAAAGTATATCAACTACATGCACACATGCTTAAATCACATTCCCACATAATATCCATCCATGGCAACTCACGGCACAACAATCATCATCCTCATTTACCATCATATATCACATAATTACTCATATTCACCATTATACCCACACACGACATAACCCATTTCCCTTATTTCATCATGCACAATTTTGTTTACCCTAATTTTAATTTTTTTTTTTTTGAAATTAAATATCAATCATGCTGAATTCAAGTTTAGAGACTTACTAATCTTGATGAGATAACCCAAAAATTACAGATAATAGCATGATTCACGTGAAGAATGAAAAATCCCAAAATGCTACAGTGAACCCGTCGGATCTCGGCCTTGCTGCACCACCACGAGCCACCATATAATGAACAACGACCACCAGCACCTGCACCATGTCCAGACGAATCGATCCTCGCTGCAGCACCATGTCGGAGCTCACCGAAATCCAGTGAATCACTATTTGAAGCCGTCGGCTTCTCTCTTTCTGTTTTCTTTCTCAGCCTCCATCTCTCTCAGCCTTGCCTCTCTCTCTTTCTCTTTATTTCCTCTCGTTCTTTCTCCCTCGAGCTCTCTCTCCAACTCTCTCGATTCTTCTTCTTTTTCTCTCTGTATTCCGTGTGTTAAAATGGGTGTGTGTGTAATAAATAAATATATATATATAGTACACGTGTATGTAAGTAATATAATGCACATGTGTGTGTTTGGAAATATCTAGAATTATTTATTCTAGTTAATAAATTACAATCTTACCCCTCAAGTTAATTCTAGATTATTCTACAACTTATCTATAGGAAAAAGATTCTCATTTTATATAATAAAAATTGACCCCTCGTTCGGTCGCGGTCTCTCAAGCGGAAAAATAAATTTACGCAATAATGCTAAAATAACCCGGGATGTTACATAATCATAGGGACCTCCTATCATTTATATATCTTGGTGATCTAATCACAAATGATAAGAGTGCAATCTCCTTTGTCACATAGTTAATTTGTACAACAACATTATGATCTGTACAAATAGTGACGCTATGGGTCATAATTGTCCAACAATCTCCCATTTGGCCTATAGCCAGTCACTCGAGCGTCTGACACCCGAACTATATACGGTTGGCTCAAACTGCTGAGAAAGGCTTTCGTCAGCGGATTAACATGAATATCATCTGATGCGATTTATTCGATCATCACATCGCCACGATGTATGATCCGAACGAATCAGATGAACAGTCGAAGTATTTATCTGGATCGTTGATGAAACCATTAATTCTTTAGCATGTGCTGACGTCTAGCTCAGCTGTTAACAGAAATATATCTAATCTAATTAGATATTATCGACCCCAGAAGACTTCTATTGTTGCCTCAGTTGCAGCAATATCCCTCATGTGTTGTTTATTCGGTAACAATATCTTGCTTGGAAGATTTCCAGCTCACTGTACCGTTATTCTAACTTTTATAGTACCGTTGTTACGACTTATAGTCGTTATCATGAAAGCCAAGCTTTCACCGATTATATTATGGGAATATCATTTCCAAGAAATGATATATCATTACTCAGGACATTCACTATCAGTGCGCTCCCACTAACCTCCTTATATACACAAGAATTATTTTCGTTTTGAATTAAATCATACACCATTATGATTACATCAAAACGATAATTCCAAGAACTTAATGCTTGCTTCAATCCATCTATGGATCGAATAACCTGCAAACCTAGTTTTCTAGTTATGGTACGACAAAACCGACAGGATGTTGTAAACATCCTCCGAAAGGTTTCCGTTCAGGAAAGCGGTTTTGGCATTCAGCTGCCACATTTCATGAATGAAACATGCAGCATTAGCAAGCATTATCCAAATGGATTTACCATGGCAACAGTTAAAAGGCTTCGTCGCAATCAACACAATGTTGATAACTCTACATTTTCGCTACAAGCCTAGCTTAGTACGTTGGTATGTTGCCTTCCATGTATGTCTTCCTTGAAGACTTATATAGTACCAATAGGCACAATGTCTTGCGGTACATCAACTAGTATCTTAACAAAGTTGATATACATGGAATCCATTTCGGATTCATGACACTTTGTCATAATCAGGGAGTCGATACCTTGTATCACTTCCTTACACGTAGTCAGTTGGTATACCTCAAAAGATAGACATCTTTATGAGGTGAGATCAGATCCCATACCCCAGGTTGTTTTCTGACTCTCTCCGACTACGAGGTTCTTGTGTATTCGAAGATTAATGGTTTAGTTTCATCCTTGATGAACTATTTATGTTCCATTTAGGATTCGATGCCTCGAATAGTATTACCCCGATTTTCATCGAGTTTTACTATCCTCCCACTTACCATTGCATATCAGTATTCATTTTCAGGAAAACCGCATGGTGAGCAACAATCTAATTGTTCTCTTGTGAGTTGTATAAGTACTATACTTATGGTATCCCTAGGATAACCTACAATTGGCACTTATCATATTTGGGTTCTTATTTGGTTTCATCCAAACGTATGCCTGGCTTACCCAAATATATAGGAATGTGAAACCCAGTTTCTTTTCCGTTCATATCTAATATGAATTCTGTCTAACAGATTATTATGGAACCTTATTCAAAATAAGTTCTGCACTGTTTAGCGTATCCATTGAAGGAAATGGTAGCTCAGAGAGACTCATGATTAACCTTATCATGTCCAACAAAATTCGGTTCATCCTGTTCGGACACACCGTCACTTTGACGTGTTCCGTGAGGAGTCCTCATTTGAAAGAATACTATACTTTTTCAAGTATACGAGAAACTTACTGCTTAAGTATTTTCATTACGGTCTTGTCGTGACGGTATAATACTTTAGCCGATCTGTTTGTCTATTTCGTGTCGAAACTGTGAAAGTTTCCGATTTGTGTTCTTCAAAAGAAACACATAACCATTACCCGATGCCACATCCGTATAGGTCACGAAATATTCATATTCACATCTAGCCTAGCTAGACATAGGCCCACTTACTTCACTATAAACTAGGGCTAACAGATCGATGGCATTTATACTTTTACAAAGTAAATAGTGTTTTAGGCACTTTGCCCAATAAACTAGATTCGTAGACTTTATTTGATTGGAATCAAATCAGTCCTAGTACCCACTCTTCGAAAGTGTGGATATACGATTCTTGTTTAATAGTGTCCCTGACAACTATGCCATAATTAGTTTCTCCTGATCAAATCAGTTTGAGCTATTTGTTTGTCATGTTATACGTTTGAGATTTATTTATATTCAAAATATAAATTCTGTTATTCACATCTAATGTGTTTATCTCAATATCATCTTTATATAATAAAACACTTTAGTGTTCTAGAATATAAAGGTACACCCGCAGCGGGTTATACACTGATATAAAGATAATGTTTCTAATCAAACTAGTTACATTATAATAGTTTCCTAATTTAAGTACTACCCGAAGGCAGTTCCTAATTCAGGTATCTACGGTTAAAACAGCGAGAAAAATCGACGTGTTGGAACAGAGACGTGAGTGTCGTCCCGTTTTCAATTCGCAGATAAATCTCAATTGAAGTCAGTATCCTGTTCAAAACAGATTCTGAACATCAATACATATATTCTATGTACCACACTAAGTATTTAAAATCCAATTTCAATACTAGTTGTGAACATAATTATGACAATCGTATTTGAAGTCAGAGTCTTGCTCGTCTTCAATTCCTTCTTTGGATATGTCATTTATCTTCCCAGAAGATTATAATGATTTTGCCTTTGCCCTTTTCAACATTCTAGAAGCCTTTGGCCAAGCCTCGGGTTTCTAGAATATCGAAGTAAGGTGTGCCTTGCGCTACTTGCCTTATTGCAAACTTTGACTTTATCTCCTTGAGATTAGTCATTAATTCTCCAAGAATTATTTATTGCAATTTTAGTATTTCAAAGATCTAAAATAGATCCATGAAAATCCTTCAATTTCATTATCATACTTTAAGGATCTAATCATTAGTTCTGATTCAAAATTAAGGAGTCTACCGCGACAAGCTTAATAGATTAAGCGCTAAAGTTGTCATCACATGAATATTCCAAATATCATGCTCTACTTACTTGCTTAACTCCAGGCTTAGGCTTAATACGTTATTTTATCAAATAAAGTAACTTACTATTTTCCAGGAACATCCTGAAACTGTATTCCCAATTTGAAAATTATAGTCGTTTAAATACATTTTCACCCAGGATTATGTTTTAAACACTAATATTTCATTTATCTTGATTCTAATAGTCCAACTATTTAATCAACGATTTGTGGTACTATATATTATAATGATTATTATAGTCCAACTATACAATCAAATATAATTTAAATTAATTAACCTCAATCACATTGATTACTATAATCCAATTATAAAATCATCTGTAAATTGAAATTAATTAATTCAAATATATTGATTAATATAATCCAATTATATATATTCAAAATATAACACAGTCCAACTGTTTATTAAAACAACAATTAAATATTAGTCCAACTAACATTTAATCTAACGACGAAATAATTTGTGATTGAGCGCGTATGGCGAGTAATTGAACGAATATTGCAAATTTAATTCTTGCCTCCCACTATTTTTCGACGAGCCTCTAACCTTCTGTCGAGTACTCGGGAAACCGTGTTTCCTAGTGAGCTAGGATCCCGTTAAATATCACACAATCTTGACTTTGGCCAACAAATTGTATATAATTAACTAGGTAGATCTATAAGATCAATTGGATCCAATCCAATTCCTAGATCCGGTAGGGGGACATCCAAGTCCGAAACATATATCTTATATATGCCAATACATCCAATGTATTACCTACCTACCTTTTTCCTCTGAATCAACTAAGCCTTGGCTTTCGCACAACAAACTTAGTGATCCCAGTCAAGCGCGACCCATTGACCATGTAAAGCTTCGTAATCAATGTCGATGGACAAGAAGCGGTCTTGACTTTGGCCAACAAACCACAACTTGGATAAGACACTGATATGGAACAAAGCCTTCGTGATTCAGACACATCTTCGACAGACAAAGGCCTTGACTTTGGCCAACAAACCAATGCCGTCTCGGATCTTGAGTGAGAATCACTCAATGGAAGGAAAGACGCTTAATATTGAACGAGGGTTTTTCGCGTGCAAATTGGCAACCAATTTATTATCTTTGTTAAAGTCTCATCATCATACATCCTTAAACATGTATTCTAAACACATAATAAAGCGTATATGAAATAAAAAATAATGATATGCAGATGGATACTTTACATTGATCCTAGATCAAATCTCTCATTTTCTCTCTCCAGCTAGCACATGTATTTACTTCTACCCGTTACACTACACTTCTAAAGAAACCTCATTTACATTGAGGGGAATAGGTGAGAAGAGAATACAAAGTGTATAGAGGTGAAAAGGCTGGACACACAGGTCCAATTAATAAATCAAATTTATTACAATTTCCAAATTAATCCCACCCGATTAATATCCATCCGATATACATTATTCATGCATCGCAACCATGTATTCAAACAAACATGTTATCAATCAATCTAATCCAATTAATTAATCTGATAATTAGTGACATCCAATGTTCAAACAACGATTTGATTTTGCTCTAGTCAAACTCGTTTTGCGAATAAGTACTCAAAGTACAAATTCTCGAATTAAATTAAACTACATAATTAAATCCAATTAATACGCATTTAATTCTAATTCACTATTTAATTCCAAATTAAATATTACACTTTTATAATGAACTTTTACAACTTAAATTTCAAATTTAATCGCAACGGGTCTCAAAGCCCGATTAACATATAATATTTATTTAATTAAAGTCCAATGGGCTTTTAATTAATTTCTTCAAGGCGTGGACTTTTGGTCAACTCGGGTCAAACTGAATAACCAAAATCCAATCCGGGAGTTACCCCATAAGCCTTTAAATTAATTTTGGCCCATTAGGCCCAATTAAATAATTAAGGTCCATTTAAGTCATAATTGGACTTTATGGATGCGGTTTTGGGCCCAATTGGATCCAACCAAATTGGCCTAAACCTAACTTGTACAATAAAGCCAAAAGCCCAATTACAACCTTTAAGGCCCAATTTCCAAAATGAGCCCAATTAATTAACTTATAAAATTCCAAATTCCATAATTAATTAACCTAAGTGTTATACACAATTAACCACCCAATTAACATTTCTAAAACATCAATTAGCCCAAATAATCATGCACTTTAACAACAAATAGTGTCCAACAAAATTTATCAAAATCAAACCCAAATTTACATGCTTAAAGTCTCGGCAATTAGGGTTTTATTCAATCCGATTCAGTTTCAATCCAATTGAATCCACAATCATCATTTCCCAAATCAATTCAACTCATCCAATGAATCAAAATAAAAAAACACAATGAATTTCATGTTACTTTGAATTCGGCCAAGCCAACTTTTAAAGGGAAAATTATTCCAAATCAAAATTCAATCCAATTGAACTTCAAAACAACATTACCCTATTGTTTTAAGTTATCCAATGATCAAAAAACAAAATTACCAAGAGATTTAGGGTTCATCATTTTCGGCCATGCCCAAAAATTTGGGGAAAAATGGATCCAATCCAATTTCATGAAATTGATCATGCACAACTTCAATTAATCAACATACAAGCATACTTAATCAATCAATTTAACCAAATCATGCTTCAATTGATTTTACCCAATTTCAAACCCTAACTTTTTCATGCTTGATTAAAGCTCTGATACCATTGTTGGTTTCTAATTAGGTCCCAAGATCCATCAAATAAGCATGAAAATTCGCATGAATACATCAAATGAGTAAGGCGGAATACATACTCACATTGAACGGTTTGAGATGCGAAAAACAAAACCACTTGGCCTCCTCCATGAAGCTCGGTTTTGGTCTCTTTGAACTGCTGTGGTGCTCGGTTTTTGGCTGTGAAACTCCTCCAAGATTCGGCCATGGGAGACTCCATGGAAGCTCTAAGCTTCAAGCTCCAAAATGATTCCAAGCTCAAGTGTTCGTTTCCCTATCACCTATGTATAACCCAAGGTGTGCTAGCACTTCTTCATCTTCCTTTATTTTCGATCAAACCAGAAATTTGAGGAAGAAATCGGCAGTGAGCCGTGAGAGGGAGAAGAGAAAAAGAGGGAAGAAAGGTTTCCTTGAAACCGTGAAAGTGGAGAGAGAATTGGGAAAAGAAAAAATGAATTATGGTTTATATATTTTCCAAAAATTAAATTAAACCATTTACCACTTTTTCCAATTTTCCAAAAGTTAAAAAGTAAAAAGCAATAATGCTTTTCAACTACTACATCAATCAGTCAAATCAATCAATCAAATTGTCACATCACTCAAAGTGACATGTGATTTGACGCTTGATGTGACTAGTGATTTGACGCTCGATTTGACTTGTGTGCCGCACTCGAATTCGAAATGCGAATGCGCTCGCAAATAATCCCGAGCTTGGGTTCTCTAATTCCAAATTAATGAATTTTTCGTTGCGACGTAATTACACGATTACGCCTAGCGAAATCACTATTCACATCGCTAACGAATTAATTCTAAATTAATTCGTTCACCCGAATTAAAATCTAATTTTAATCCCGCGTCGAAATCCAATTTCGTATAATATATCGAATATATTATTTTATCGATTAATTCCAAATTAATCTTTCTCTCTCTTTAATTAATATTTTATCCCAGATAAAATATCTCCGTAATTAATCCCATATTAATTTTCTCTCTCTTCTAATTAATCCCAGATTAATTATAGTGCGAGTCATACATCATCGATGAATCTTTGGGAAGCGACCCGTGAGACACCCGAATATGTTGGTAGTAAATACGTTCGTCGGACTATCCGAACACGTAAGGACCTCGTACTACGTTTATACCGATTTACAAGACAAGGTTGGCCTCTAGCAAAGCGCCATGCCTACCCAATTTTCCGGAAATATTCTTATAGGAATATGTGATCTATATCAAGCATAGTATACCGTAGTATTGCATATTTCGATCCAGTATCGAATGATCACGTGCTAGGCCTGGGGCTGGAATTGTGTCTGCCCCGTACGAAGCACATATCGGATGTTGGCAACTAGTCTCTATAATCGGATAACATGACCTAGTCATAATATCCTGATAGCTTGAGCATTTAAGAGAATGAGTTCTGTATCTTACGTGACCATCATCTCCATATGACTGGAGTGACACTTCCGTCTTGACATCACACCAAATACACTACGATTCTCAATATACCCAGTATTGGCGTACACAGAACCTGTTAAAGCCCTGGACGACCTCAACCAAAGTATATTGATTGTCGCAAGTACTAGCGGTGCAAGTCTCAGGTTAAGACCAAATACACCTACCCTGATTTCGGACTTCCATAGACACATAGTCATACTACCAATGGAATTCCGAGGGGGTCTATCCAGAGCGAAGCTGTTTCCCGTACCATCGGTAAAACACAACCTACTATTACACTTGCGTGAGTATCATATACCCAAATATACAAGAATTATGCTGTTGTGCCTTCACAACACGCACAAGTGTAATACTAGTCTTTTACGTATTTATCGATGTCCAATCTCGATAATACTCTGACTAGGGATATTTAATGATTATGCCTTCCTAGACTGATATTGTCTCATATCATTCTCAATCCAGGCACTAATCATAGGGACCTCCTATCATTTATATATCTTGGTGATCTAATCACAAATGATAAGAGTGCAATCTCCTTTGTCACATAGTTAATTTGTACAACAACACTATGATATGTACAAATAGTGACGATATGGGTCATAATTGTCCAACATTTGCTACGACTTATAGTCGTTTTATCGGTTTGGAAACTTGCAGTAGTGAACCCAGTCACTTCAAGTTCTCATTCCCCATAGTTTAAGACAACATCCTTAGTTCATCTAAGATACTTAAGGATGTTCTTAACATCAATCCAGTGACTATCACTTGGATTGACCTGATTGTGACTCCATGTGCTCAAAGCATATGAGACACCAGGTCGCGTACATTTATTTCAATGTACGAGTTCTCGGAGAGTACCAACAACATTTAGATCTATTCCAGTAGATCTTTATTCCTAGAATAAAGGTTGTCTCTCCCAAGAATTCTACGGAGAATTTTTATGAAAGCCAAGCTTTCACCGATTGTATTATGGGAATGTCATTTCCAAGAAATGATATATCATTATTATATAGGACATTCACTGTCAGTGCGCTCCCACTAACCTCCTTATATACACAAGAATCAGTTTCGTTTTTGAATTAAATCATATACCATTATGATTACATCAAAACGATAGTTCCAAGAACGCAATGCTTACTTCAATCCATCCATGGATCGAATTAACTTGTAAACCTTGTTTGCCTGTTATGGCACGACAAAACCGTCAGGATGTTGTAAACATCCTCCAAAAGGTTTCCGTTTAAGGAAAGCGATTTTGACGTTCCGCTACCTTATTTCATAAAAGAAACATGTAGCATCAGCAAGCATTATCCAAATTGATTTAACCATGGCAACAGGTAAAAGGTTTCATCGTAATCGACACAATGTTGATAACGATACCTTTTCGCTACAAGCCTAGCTTTGTACGTTTTTATGTTGCCATTCATCTATGTCTTCCTTGAAGACTCATATAGTACCAATAGGCACAATGTCTTGCGGTACTTCAACCACTATCCAAACTTGGTTGGTATACATGTTATCCATTTAGGACATCATGGTACTTTGCCATAATTGGGAGTTGATACCTTGTATCACTTCCTCATACGTAGTCAGTTCGTATTCCTCAATAAGATTGACATCTTTTCAAGGTGAGATCAGAAACCCAAACCCCAGGTTATTTTCTGACTCTCTCTGATTTACGTGGTTCTTGTGTATTCGAAGATTATTGGTACAGTTTCATCCTTGATGAACTGTTTGTTTTCCATTAAGGAATAAGTGCCTGGAATAGTATTACTCTGATTTTCATCGAGTTTTACTTTCTTCCCACTTACCACTGCATATAGGTATTCCTCTAGGAAAACCGCATGGCGAGCAACAATTACATTGTTCTCGTGTGAGTTGTATAAGTACTACACTTTGGTTACCCTAGGATAACCTATAAATTAAGCACTTATCCGATTTGGGTTCTGGTTTGGTATCATCCAAACGTATGCCTAGCATTCCCAAATCATCAGGAATGAGAAAACCCGGTTTCTTTCCTGTTCATATCTAATATGAAGTATGTCAATAGATTTTCATGGAACCTTATTCAAAATAAGTTTTGCACTGTTTAATGAGCATCCCTTGAAGGAAATGGTAGCTCAGAGTGACTCATGATTAACCTTATCATGTCCAACAAAATTTGGTTTCTCCGTTTGGACACACCGTCAAAAAGAGGTGTTCCAGGAGGAGTCCTCGTTGAAAGAATACTATACTCTTTCATTTTATCGAGAAATTTATTGCTTAAGTATTTTCCACCACGGTCTAACTGTGACGGTTTTAATACTCTAGCTGATCTGTTTGTCTACTTCGTGTCGAAACTCTTTGAATTCATCAAAAGTTTCTGATTCGTGTTTCAAAAGAAACACATAACCATAATGCGATGCCACATCCGTAAAGGTTACAAAGTGTTCATATCCACCTCTAGCCTAGCTAGACATGGGCCCACTTACGTCACTATGAACGAGGGCTAACAGATCGATGGCACTTGCATTTTTACCAAGTAAAAGGTATTTTAGGCATTTTGCCTAATAAACTAGATTCGTAGACATCATTTGAATAGAATCAAATCCGTCCTAGTATCCACTCTTCAAAAGTGTGGATATATGAGTCTTGTTTAATGTGTCCCAGACAACAATGCCACAAATAAGTCTCAAATGATTTATTCAGTTCGAGCTATTTGTTTGTCATGTTATACGTTTGAGATTTATTTATATTCAAAATATAAATACTGTTATTCACATCTAATGTGTTTATCTCAATATCATCTTTATAAAATAAAACACTTTAGTGTTCTAGAATATAAAGGTATACCCGCAACGGGTTAAACCCTGATATAGAGATAATATTTCTAGTCAAACTAGGTACATTGTAACAGTTTCCTAATTTAATTACTCACCCGAAGGGTAGTTCCTAAACTTAGGTATCTACGGTTAAACAGTGACTTTCGTCCCATTTCCGATCCGTAGATAAATCTCAACTGAAGTCAGTATCCTGCTTATCAGCAGATTATGCACACCAGTACATATTTATGTACCACATCCAGTATCTAAAATCCAATTTTAATACTAGTAGCGAACATGTTTATGACAAACATATTTGAAGTCGGAGCCTTGTGCTTCTTCACTTCCTTCACGCATGCCTTGTCCATACGGCAGTCACGCATCGAGTGACCCCGTTTGCCATAGTTTAGGCAGACATCTTGGGATATGTCTTTTGTCTTACTAGAAGACTGTAACGATTTTTCCTTTGCCTCTTTTAGAAGCTCTGGCTCTGCCTCCTAGAGCATAGTCGTCAATTCTCCAAGAATTTACTCTTGGTTCATAATGAACCTGCCCCAGCTTTCGGGTAGAGACTATAAGATCAAATCTTTGGTAGTCTTGGCCACGTAGGTAATGCCCAGCTATCATCGCTGATTGATGTCAGCAATCATCTGCGACACCTAGTGCTCGACAGATGTACCCTTTGACATACACAAGCTAAAGAGCTTTCTTTGCAATTTGTACTTCTAAGATTTAAGAATAGATCTATGAAGATCTTTAATTTCATCATCATGGTACAAGGATCTAATCCTTAATTCTAACAACGGAATTAAAGTGTCATTGCAGTTAGCATAACGGATTGAGAACTAAAGTTATCATCACATGAATATTCCAAATATCATGTTCTACTATTTGCTCAACTCCGGGCTTAGGCTCGAGATGTTTTTCTATCAAATAGAATAACTTCTCAATTTCCAGGACTATCCTGAAGTTCTATTCCCAATTTGAAAATTAAAGCTGTTTAAAAACATTTTCACCAGGATTATGTTTTAAACATTAATCTTTCAATTATCTTAATTCTAATAGTCCAACTATTTAATTAACGATTTTAGGTACTTATTTAATATAATGATTACTATAGTCTAACTATATAATCAACTATAATTAATTAGTTAATTCAAATATATTGATTACTATAATCCAATTATATAATCAACTATAAATGAAATAGTTTAAATACAGTCCAACTATTTAATTAAAACAACGATTAAATATTAGTCCAACTAATATATTAATGTAACGATGAAAAATTTGAAATGAGCGCGTATTTGGCAAGTAACTAAACGAATATTGAAAATTTAATACTTGCCTCCCACTAATTTTCGGTGAGCCTCTAACCCTCTGTGGAGTACTCGGGAAACCTTATATCCTAGTGGGCTAGGATCCCGTTAAATAACACACAATCTTGACTTTGGCCAACAAATTGTATGATAATTAACTAGGTAGATCTCTAAGATCAATTGGATCTCATCCAATTCCTAGATCCAGTAGGTGGACATCCAAGTCCGAAACATATATCTTATATATGCCAATATATCCAATATATTGCCTAACCTTTTTCCTCTGAATCAACTAAGCCTTGCTTTGGCACAACAAACTTAATGATCCCAGTTAAGCGGAACCCATTGACCTTGGAAAGCTTCGTAATCGATGTCGATGGACAAGAAGGGATCTTGACTTTGGCCAACAAATCACAACTTGGACAAGACACCGATTGTTGGGAAAATCTACGGTCCCGAGGATCGATTATCAAGCAAGAAACATAAGTGCGAATACACGAGGAAGTTGCAGAATACTTACATCGATCGGTTGAGCGATGCTTCAAGGAACAAAACTTCAAGCTTTTCTCCTCCAAGGCTCTGCAGTGAGCAGTTTCTGTCCTCCAAGAATTCGGCCATCTCCAAGCTCCAAGCTTTCGAATGGTGATTCCAAGCTCACGTGTGCGGTTCCCTATAACCTTTGCGTGACCCTGAATTTGTGATAGCACTTAGGAATATTGCCACAAAATTCCTTAGCTTCTCCTTGCCATTTTCGGTGAAACCAGAAAACATAAGAAGAAAATGGCATGTTTGGCCGAGAGAGAGGGAAAGAATGGGAGAGAAGAGTAAAGTGTTGGTTGGTTCCAAATTTGTTTATCTAATACACTTATTGATTTTCCAAAAATCAATTAATTGATTTTCCAAAATTTTGGCTATCCAAAAGTCAAAACAATTAAATCCAACAACCACTCCAACAACTACTATCAATCACATCAAAAGTGAAAAGTTGTCACATCAATCGATTGACTAGTGATTTGACGCATGATGTGACTTACGGGCCGCACTCGAATTCGAAACGCGAGTGCGCTCGCAAACACTCCCGGGCTCGGGTTCGCTAATTCCAAATTAACGAATTTTCCATTGCGACGTAATTAAATAATTATGCCTAGCAAAATCACTATTCGCATCGCTAACGAATTAATTCTAAATTAACTCGTTCGCCCGAATTAAAATCTAATTTCAATTCCGCGTCGAAATCCAATTTCGTATAATATATCGAATATATTATTTTATCGATTAATTCCAAATTAATCGTTATCTCTCTTTAATTGATATTTTATCCCAGATAAAATATCTCCGTAATTAATTCCAGATTAATTTTCTATCTCATCTAATTAATCCCATATTAATAAAGTGTGAGTCATATGTCATCGGTGAATCTTCGGGAAGCAACCCATGAGATCCCCGGATATGTTGGCAGTAAATCTGGTCGTCGGACTATCCAAACACGTAAGTACCTAGTACTATGTTTGTACCGATTTACAAGACAAGGATGGGTTCTAGCAAAGCGCCATGCCTACCCAATTCTCCAAAAATATCCTTATAGAAATATGTGATCTATATCAGGCATAATATACATAGTATTGCGTATTTCGTCCAGTATCGGATGTCACATGCTAGGCCTGGGGCTGGAATTGTGTCTGCCCCATACGAAGCACATATCAGATCTCTGGTAACTAGTCTCTATATCGGATAAACATGACCTAGTCATTTTATCCCGATGACTGCAGTACTTAAGAGAACCAGTCTTTTATCCTACGTGACCATCATCTCCACTATGACTGGAGTGATACTTCCGTCTTGACATCACACCCAACACACTACGATTCTCAATATACCCAACAGAGGCGTACACAGAACCTGTTAAAGCCATGGACGACCTAAAACCAAAGTATATTGATTGTCGTAAGTATTAGCGGTGCAAGTCTTAGGTTAAGACCAAATACACCTACCCTGATTTCGGACTTCAATAGACACATAGTCATACTACCAATGGAATTCCGAGGGGTTTATTCAGAGTGAAGCTGTTTCCTGTACCATCGGTAAACACAACCTCCTACTACACTTGCATGAGTATCATATACCCAAATATATGAGAACTATGCCGTTATACACTCACAACGCGCACAAGTGTAATACTAGTTTTTTACACATTATCGATGTCCAATCTCGATAATACTAGTCTTTTGTTAGCGGATTTGCATGATTATCATCTGATGTGATTTACACAATCATCACATCGCCACGATGTATGATCCGAACGAATCAGATGAATAGTCGAAGTATATATCTGGATCGTTGATAAGACCATTAATTCTTTAGCCTGTGCTGAAGCCTAGCTTAGCTGCTAATAAAACTATATCTAATCTAATTAGATTATTATCGACCCAAATGACTTCTATTGCTGCCTCAGCTGCAGCAATAACCCGCATTTGTTGTTTATTCGGCAACGGTATCTTGCTTGGAAGATTTCCAGCTCACTATTCCGTTATTCAAACTGTATAGTACCGTTTGCGACTTATAGTCGTCTTATCAGTTAGGAAACTTGCAGTAGTGATCCCAGTCACTTCAAGTTCTCTTTCTCCATAGTTTAAGACATCATCACTAGTTCTCTAAGATACTAACATGTGTTCTTAACATCAATCCAGTGACCATCACTTGGATTGGCCTGATTGTGAATTCATATGCTCAAAGCGTATGAGACATCAGGTCGCGTACATTTTTCAATGTACGAGTTCTCGGAGAGTTTCAACAACTTTAAATCTATCCCAGTAGATCTTTATTCATAGAATAAAGGTTGTGTCTCCCAAGAATTCTATGAAGAATTATCTCGAAAGCCAAGGTTTCACCGATTGTTATGTTATAGGAATATCATTTCCAAGAAATGATAAATTCTATCATTATTGTATAGGACATCTATTGTCAGTGCGCTCCCACTAACCTCCTTATATACACAAGAATCATTTCGTTTTGAATTAAATCAAAAACTATTATGATTACATCAAAACGATAATTCCAAGAACCTAATGTTGCTTCAATCCAAACATGGATCGAATAACCCGCAAATCTTGTTTGCTAGTTTTGGTAAGACAAAACCGTCAGGATGTTGTAAACTTTCTCCGAAATGTTTCCTTTTAAGGAAAGTGATTTTGCCGTTCAGCTGTCATATTTCATAAATGAAACATGCAGCATCAGCAAGCATTATCCAAATGGATTTACCGTGGCAACAGGTAAAAGGTTTCATCGTAATCGACACAATATTGATAATGATACCTTTTCGCTATAAGCCTAGCTTAGTGCGTTGATATGTTGCCATCCATGTATGTCTTCCTTGAAGACTTATATAGTACCAATAGGCACAATGCCTTGCGGTACATCAACTAGTGTCCAAACTTGGTTGGTATACATGGGATCCATTTTGGACATCATGGCACTTTGCCATAATAGGGAGTCGATACCTTGTACCACTTCCTCATACGTAGTCAGTTGGTATTCCTCAATAAGATTGACATCTTAATGAGGTGAGATCAGAAACCCATACCCCAGGTTATTTTCAAACTCTCTCCGACTTACGTGGTTCTTGTGTATTCGAAGATTACTGGTATAGTTTCATCTTTGATGAACTATTTATGTGTTCCATTAAGGAATCAGTTCCTGGAATAGTGTTACTTCGATTTTCATCGAGTTTTACTATCCTCCCACTTACCACTGCATATTGGTATTCCTCTTAGGAAAACAGCATGGCGAGCAAAAATTAAATTATTCTCTTATGAGTTATATAAGTACTATACTTTGGTATCCCTTGGATAACCTACAATTGGTACTTATCCATTTTGGGTTTTAGTTTGGTATCATCCAAACATATGCCCAGCATTCCAAATCTTCAGGAATGAGAAAACCCGGTTTCTTTCTTGTTCATATCTAATATGAAGCATGTCAAACAGATTTTATGGAACCTTATTCAAAATAATTTTTGCATTGTTATGCGTATCCGTTGAAGGAAATGGTAGCTCAGAGTGACTCATGATTAACCTTATCATGTCCAACAAAATTTGGTTTATCTTTTGGACACACCGTCAAATTGACGTGTTCCGGGAGGAGTCCTCATTGAAAGAATACTATACTCTTTCAAGTATATTAGAAACTTATTGCTTAATTATTTTCATCATGGTCTAACCGTGATGTTTTTAATACTTTAGCCGACCTGTTTGTCTATTTCGTGTCGAAACTCTAAAAGTTTCTGATTTGTGTTTCTTCAAAAGAAACACATAACCATAACGCGATGCCACATCCGTAAAGGTCACGAAATATTCATATCCACCTCTAGCCTAGCTAGATATGGGCCCACTTGCTTCACTATGAACTAGGGCTAACAGATCAGTGGCATTTACACTTTTACCAAGTAAATATGTTTTAGGCACTTTGCCTAATAAACTAGATTCATAGACTTTATTTTAATAGTATCAAATCAGTCATAGTACCCACTCTTCAAAAGTGTGGATATACGAGTCTTGTTTAATTATGTCCCAGACAACAATGCCACAATTAAGTTTCTTCTGATCAAATCAGTTTGAGCTATTTGTTTGTCATGTTATATGTTTGAGATTTATTTATATTCAAAATATAAATACTGTTATTCACATCTAATGTGTTTATCTCAATATCATCTTATAAAATAAAACACTTTAGTGTTCTAGAATATAAAAGGTAAATCCGCAACAGATTTAAACACTGATATAGAGATAATGTTTCTAGTCAAACTAGTTACATTATAACAGTTTCCAAATTCAGGTACACACCCAAAGGGTAGTTCCTAAACTTAGGTATCTACGGTTAAAACAGCGACTTTCGTCCCGTTTTCAATTCGCATATTAATCTCAACGAAGTCAGTATCCTGCTCATAGCAGATTCTGCACGTCAGTATATTTTTTATGTATCACACTAAGTATCTAAAATCCAATTTTAATACTAGTAGTGAACATATTATGAAAAACATATTTGAAGTCGGAGCCTTGCCCGTTCTTCAATTCCTTCATGTCTGCTTTGTCCAAACGGCAGTCACGCTTCCGCGATCCCGTTTGCCACAATTTAGGCAGACATTTTGGGATATGTCCTTTATCTTCCTAGAATATTATAATGATTTTTCCTTTGCCCTTTTTCAACACTCCAGAAGCCTTCGGCCTAGCATTGGCCTTTTAGAATATCGAAATAAGTGCGCTTTGCGCTTCTTGCCTTATTGCAAAGTTTGGCTTTGTCTCCTTGAGCATAGCCATTAACTCTCCAAGAGTTTACTATTGCAATTTAGTACTTCTAAGATCTAAGAATAGATCTATGAAGATCCTTCAATTTCAATATCATACTTTAAGGATCTAATCCTTAGTTCTGATTAAGAAATTAAGGAGTCTATTTGCCAAGTTAATGGATTAAGCACTTAAGTTATCATCACATGAATCTTCCAAAGATCATGCTACTATTTGCTCAACTCGGGCCTAGGCCTAATATGTTATTTTATCAAATAAAGTAACTTATTAGTTTCCAGGACCATCCTTGAAACTTTATTCCCAATTGAAAATTAAAGTCGTTTAAATACATTTTCACCCAGGATTATGTTTTAAACACTAATCTTTCAATTTGTCTTGATTCTAATAGTCCAACTATTTAATCAACGATTTCAGGTACTACTTATTATAATGATTACTCTAGTTCAACTATATAATCAACTATAATTTAATAGATTAAATTAAATTATATTGATTTCTTATAATCCAATTATAAAATCAACTATAAATGATCAATTAAATTCAAATATATTGATTACTATAATCTAATTATATAATCAACTATAAATGAATGGTTTGAATACAATCCAACTGTTTTTAAAACAATAATTAAATATTAGTCTAACTAATATATTAATTTATTTAACGAATAATTTGATATGAGCGCGTATGGCAAGTTATTAAACGAATATTGCAAATTCAATACTTGCCTCCCACTATTTTTCGGCGAGCCTCTAACCCTCTGTCGAGTACTCGGGAAACCGTGTTTCCTAGTGGGCTAGGATCCCATTAAATATCACATAATCTTGACTTTGGCCAACAAATTGTATGATAATTAACTAGGTAGATCTCTAAAATCGATTGGATTCTATCAAATTCCTAGATCCAGTAGGGGGACATCCAAGTCCGAAACATATATTTTATATATATGCCATATATCCAATATATTGCCTAAATGTTTTCCTCTGAATCAACTAAGACTTGGCTTTGGCACAACAAACTTAGTGATCCCAGTTAAGCGTGACCCATTGACCTTGGAAAGCTTCGTAATCAATGTCGATGGACAAGAAGTGATCTTGACTTTGGCCAACAAATCACAACTTGGACAAGACAACCGATATGGAACAAAGCTTTCATGATTCAAACACATCCTCGACGGACAAAGGCCTTGACTTTGGCCAATAAACCAAAGCCAGTCTTAGATCTTGAGTAAGAATCACTCAATGGAAGGAAAAACGCTTAATATTGTTTGAGGGTTTTTCGCGTGCAAATTGGCAACCAATTTATTATCTTTGTTAAGGTCTCATCATCATACACCCTTAAACATGCATTCTAAATACATAATAAGGTGTGTAAAATAAATAAATAATAATGATATGCGGATGGATACTTAACACATTGATCCTAGATCAAATCTCTCCATTTTTCCCTCTCTCCCGCTAGCACAAGTATTGCTTCTACCCGTTACATACACTTTCTAAAAACCTCATTTACATTGAGGAGAATAGGTGAGAAGAGAAATACAAAGAGTATGGAGGTAATAGGCTGGACACGTGACCGGCGTAACCACACACGTATAACGCAAGCGTACGTATCGTTCAAGTAGTATAAAAAGTATCGATCCCACGAGGACTTAATACCTAAGTTATTAATTTAATGAGGGTAAATGATTACTAGTATCTAACAGGTTGTTTAACTGATTTGAAATAGCGACGATTCTAAATTAAAGACATAAAATAAAATTGTTTGAATTGTAGATTTTAAGAAAATTCAATATTAAAACTATCTAGGGTTGTGATTTATTCCAATATTATTTAAGATAAGTGGTTATATTATAATTGGGTAAAATATTGATTTATTAACCTGGAACACCAATTTATGTTAAAAGCCTCTTCCGAAGGTCAATTACAAATACCTAGTTATAATTCAATTGAACCATATGCCTATGTCAACCAAATTACCTAGATTCATTAAGATTAAGTTCCAATTATGGCTACCCTCGCCCGACAGGTAATATTCCTATCCTGTAAGGAAATCTATTGAAAGGGTTATCTATCCTTAAGGAAGATCGTGGGCTGTTGAGTATAAGGTCTTAAACTTAAAATCCCTATGTCTAGTTATTTTAAGTTTACCTAATCAATTTAATTAATGGCCAGTTTAATTAAGAGCATTAAGATTAAGACTCAATAAATAAATCTTTTATATTACCCAAATTATAATCTAACCCTTATAAGCCCGTGATATTGGATTTCATCACAACCCTAGATACTAACTTAGTTATGACACATAGCTAGGGCTAGTAAAAACTTAAAAGTAAAAACCATAAAAGTAACAATGCTGAAAAGTAATTGCGTAAAGTAAAAGCTTAAAAGTAAAAAATAAAATGCTAAGGTAAAAGAAATTACTTTTACTACTACTTATTTAGATATCTCCCAGTAAAATAATATATAAACTTGTAATATATTTTACCAACCGACCAATCTGGCGGTATCCTGATTAATCAAATTAAGTCCAACCATCCATATAGGTGTAATATTTGTCCATAATCCAGCCATAAAGGCGGTACCAAAATAAATTACCAACCGACCAGTCTGGCGGTTTCCTTGATTAGTCAGGTTTAAACCAGATTAAATAAATTTGCCAACCGACCAATATAGCGGTATCCCTTTATTAATCAGTATTTTAAATAGTAAATATAACATTTTTAAGGGAGATTAATCTAAATAGCAATAGTAAATAATTACCTTTCACCTTAGCATAGGGAAGTTACCACCCTCCTCATAGTGAATAGTAAAAACTGTAAAAAGTAAAGAAAGTAAATTACTATTATTACAAAAAAGTAATTAAAATTATTACAAAAGTAAAAAAATTAAAAACTAAAATATTCTAGAGAGAGAAACTCCCTAATTACATAGAAGGAGTGAGAGAGAAAGATGTACTAAAACTGAAATTCGCACTCTATTTATAGCAAATTTTCACTGTTCGGGCACTGTTCGCGCGTCGCGACGCCAAGCAGTTCCGCGTCGCGACGCTGGATTGTCGACGTGGCACGCTGAGAAGGCGACACGTAGCAATGCGGCTGACTGTTTAGAGCGACACGTGTCATGGCGCTAAGACTCAATTATTATGCTGACGTCATTGATGACGTGGTCCTGTTCATGACGTCATTGGTGACGTCATGATGATTGTGGCGTGCTGACGTGGCGATGACATGTCGCTGGCGTGTGTTGCAATTGTCGGCACAATAGGATTCGACACGTGGCGACACGTGTCACGCTGTGATTGGCTGATGCTGACGTGCATGACACATGGCAAAGTTGACTCGTTGACCGATGACATGGCTGATGACGAGGCGACACGTGTCAAGTCAGAGTGTCGCCAGCATATGATGCTGACACGTGGCACGACGCATTTTAGCAAAGTCAAAACTTCTCAATTCCTGATCTGTTGACCTGGTGCACGTTAGCAGATTCAGCGCATTCTGGCGTCGCGGCGCGCCGTGTTTCAGCGTCGCGACGCGCAGAAGACGAAAATATCCCTGTTGACCATTTTTGTCCGGT
>SKCR01050332.1:0-36570 GCA_019454045.1 Zanthoxylum bungeanum
TTATAACTTACCCCATATTACGAATAATAATCTCACGTTATAAATTCATTAATTCACAATATGTGGATACACCTTTTGCAAAGAGAGAATAATCGGATAGGCAGCAAAATCAATCAGAAAAATCACGAGCCACAAAAATTCCTAAGTCTCGGCTTCTCCGTTAGTTAAGGTTCTAGGGTTTGGTTGGCTGCAATAACTACCACATGGCAGGCGCTGGAATCCACCCCTACCACCAGCAATGGCCACCGGCGCCAGCTCCTCCGCCTCCTTCGGCTGTCTCCGCACCGCCTCCTCCTCCCGTTCCCTACGATAACACCAACCGCCCCACTCACGATGAGGTATAATTCTCTCTCACTCTTTTTGTTTTAATCATAAATTGTAGAGAAAATTTAAGATCTTTCTTTTGTTTTCACGCTATGTTTTGTTTCAAATGTTAGAATAAATTAAAATTTCGAGACACGTTACCTATATTTGGTAATTAATGCATTTGAGTTTGTAAAAATTGTAACTTGGAACTGAAATAGAGGAACATTAATGCATTAAAAGTTGAAGTTTTAGATGGCATGCTGCATGGCTGCTGTTGTGAGGAATATCTGGGATCTTATTTATGTTTTGGGGTGTGCTTGAATTGGGCAGCATGGATAAGCACTCATGTTTTTAGGGGTTATTCTACTGTACTGGACAGTATTGATTTTGATGTCAGGCATATTGTGAATCATTGATGAGGATTGCCTCATCCAAATCCAATCTCATCCAATGGTTCATGAGGACCTAATAACCACATGTGGAGGTGTAGTAGGATTTCCTATTTTTTGAGGTTAAATATTTTTGGGTAGTAACTTGTCTCGTAGTGGAATGATGTTGCAAGGAATGTTTTCCTGAAATTAAGTTGGACCCATGTAGTGTGGTTTGCTGATTTTATTCTTAGGGCACAGTTTCTTTTCACAGTTATGTGACAGAAATAGTTATTTGGCAAAAGTTAGGTATCAATATGGGAAGGGATTTTCCTTTTCTGTTGTTTTGGTAGCATTGCCCCTAAAAGCAGTAGCTACTGTAATCTGTTTCAGTGCTCCTTTTCTTCAAGAGTTAGGGACCTTGCTTCAGCTTTGTGCATGTATTGTGGATAATTGGGATAAAGAGCTAGATTATATGATTACTTACGAGAAAAGGAAATATGTTTTGTGGATTAAATATGAAGTTACTCTGAAATTGACATTTATGGAGAATATCTTTGCAACAAGATTCAAAGTACTCTGCTTTAACTTAGAAAACAGAGGAGCTAGTGTTTGCACTGATAGTGGAAGTGGCTAGTTTTCGGTTTGTGAATGAAGATGCTAGAAATAGAGATTTGTATGACAGATGGGGATTTCTAGAAAGCATTGTTTGTTTTGTTCTGGTTCAGTGTGGCTTTTCCTGTGGCTGTCAGTAGCCTTATGTTTGTTTTTATTTTACATATTTTTTTTCATTTAAAGAACCCAGGGTTTTTTTCTTAAAAATATTGTGGAGTTCAGTTTAATTACTACTTATAAGAATTAATTAATTATTATTTTTTTGCTATTTTTATTAGATGCGCACTATATTCATAACTGGTCTACCTGACGACGTGAAGGAGAGAGAACTGCAGAACTTACTGAGATGGCTGCCTGGTTATGAGGCTTCACAAGTGAACTATAAGGGAGAAAAACCCATGGGCTTTGCTCTCTTCTCAACTGGCCAACTGGCAGTTGCTGCTAAAGATGCCCTTCAGGTTTACCTTTTTGATATTATTGTCTTTTGATTTACTATTTGTTATTCTCAATTTATGAATATTTGAGCTTATTTTGGGGTTTAGAAAATGGTATTTGACGCCGAGACAAAGTCTGTGCTGCATACAGAAATGGCAAAGAAGAACCTTTTTATTAAGAGAGGTGAAATTTAACTATTTTGATGCTTCTCTGTTTTTCTATTGGTCTTTTTGCTTCTGATAGTTCAATTCCTTATAAATATTGGTAATGTGAAATATTGGTAGTGAGAATATTGTAATTTATTAAAACTTATATTTATGCAGGATTTATATGGAAACTGTCACTTAGAGGACTTTATGGGGAAAGTTTTTATATTAGCATTGTGATAATTGGAGAGGAGTTTTCTGGTCAATTCTGTTGAGGCATAGTTGTCAAAGGCGCGCCTCATGAAGGGTCAGGCCAGACGACCTTCATCAGGCGCGCGTCTAGGCACAAAGGTGCGCCCTCATAAAAATGTGTGAGAAAACCTCTAACCGAATTGATCCACCCGACCCAAAATGAAGTTATATAACATTTTAAAAAAAAAAAATTAAGATAGGTTTTCGGGTGGGTTTTAAATTTCGACAATTATATTAATTTGTATAATCAATATTTGTATTATTGTTATTGTTTTTGATATATTTTTAATGATTTCTCTTTGTTTTCAATCATAGTTGTTAAATGTGTGCTTTAGGCTCAGGCTCAGGCCACTGCGCCTCATAAAGGGTCAGGTCAGGCGACCTTTATCAGGGGGCGCATAGACACAAAGGCGCTAGGCGCGCCTCATAAAAATGTGTGAGAAAATCCTAACCCGAAATGACCCACACAACCTGAAATTAGGCTATAAAATATTTTTTTAATAAATTAAGATAGGTTTTGGGGTGGACTTTAAGTTTTGACAAATAAATTAATTTGTATTATCATGATTATCATGATTTTTATTATTATAATTGTTTTGGATATATTTTCAATGATTTCTCTTTATTTAGTTGACTAGATACATATATTTTTTTCAATTGGCGCTTCACTTTGATTTAGATATATTTTTTTAGATATATTGGTTTAAAATAATGATGTTTTTCAATTATATGTTCGAAGTTGATTCTTAAGAAATATAATGTTTTTTGTTATATTTAATTGGGTAAGGATCTGCAGCCCCATTTTCCAAAATAAATTATCAACTTATCGACCATTATATTCATGTACTTTATATGGCTCAGAGTACATATGACATGTTATTTTTTAATGTGCATTAGTTATGCATGCCAAATGCATTCTTAGCTGTTGAAAGTTGACAATTCAATGGTGTAAAATTTCTGTAAAATAAAGAGGGCCGTCAGCCGTACAGAGGGGTCACTGATCATGCTCTTTTTTCATTATATATTATCTAATATGTGTGTGTGTATGTAATATGTATGACAAGGAGGAATTTTGAATGTCTTTACTTGGGAGAAGATTCAAGAAATATAAATAAATATAGGGACTGATTAATCACCAACCTTGAGTAAATTTTAAGGAACTATATTTGGCCTTTTCAAGGAATTACTTAATGAAGTTTGAGATTAAAGATATAGTTGTTGATTGATAAAATAGAGTCGTAGCCTTCCTGCTCTCTATTTCTATTTATCCGCGATCTAGGCGTGGCCATGAACCTCCTTGGGGTTTTTGGTTCATCTTTTGTTCTCTGTACTTGAGTCACATGACTCTCTGCGCCATAATGAATAGTACTTCCCATATCTCGCATGAACCAATTTGAATAAAGAAAGGCCAGAATAAAGAAAGGCCATATGTGTGGTCCTAGCTTACTTGCCCTTTCTCTTTCTTCCTCATCCACTGCCCAATGGTTTTTTTACGAAAGTTCGGTCACGAATGGCCTAATACCTTCCCCAGCCCTTCTATCGGTAAATGCCCTGGGAATGTTTCTATAGAGAATGATGTTTCCATTGAGGGAATGACTAGGGCATCACACTTGCCTCTAGAAATCATGTTTCTAGTTGGTTTCTGGTGTTTAACGAAGTTGTTGAATGGCTGTTAAGATCTTGTTATATGCCTTTTCTCTTTTTTTTTTGTTTGCAGGAATAGTTGCAGATTCTAATGCATATGATCAAAGCAAACGGTTGAGAACTGGTGGTGATTATACACATACAGGTTATACAGCTCCATCTCCATCTCCATTTCACACTCCTCCATCTCCTGTTTGGGGTCCACATGGGTGAGAGACTCTTTCCTCTCTTGCATGAATTTTACTCTTTTGAATTTGCACACATAATTCACACAACTAGAATAGGGAAGGATATTTGGACACCAGTTAGTCATGTTCTTAGTAGGCTGTACATTCAGTCTATTTGTTAATTGCTTGCATAACATTTGATTATGTCTTACATATTTCATTTAGGTATATGGCTCCTCCTCCCCCCTATGATCTGTATAGTGGCTATGGTGTTCCTCCGGTACCAATCCCCACTCCTGCTTCTGTACCTGCTCCTAGCAGTTATTTACCTGTTCAGGTGATGTTCAAATGCCATTTTGCTTTTCCTTGTGTCTGGATTTGTGAATCGAGGCACCACTTACAATAAATCAAACTGTTGTGGTTGAGGATTCTTTTTTCCACTCTGAAGGAGTGATGGATTTGTTGTTTCTTATTCAATGTTTTAGATTTTCTTTATCCTTCACATTGCGCATTTTATGCTGATATAGTGATTAACGTGTTTATACACATCCCTTACATCTGCTTCCATTGGATTTTCTTTCATGAATAATTCTCTTTCTTACAATTAAAGGTATAAAAGGAAGATATAATTGAAACTATCTTGGATTATGTGCATTATAGGAGTTGGAAGGAAGGCCGGTAATAAAACACATGAGAAAAAGGATTAAAGACGTTTGAGTTCATTTTTTAGTGGGTACAGAAAACTCAGGTGTCTTGGAACCTTTTGTCCAACACTCCAACTAGAAAAAATATTGAGAGTAGAAGTGTTTTTCTATGTTGAACCATCATTATTGTTATTATTACTATTTTTTTTAAAAAATCTTAGGGAAGTCTGAGTCCTTGATTTGTCATCGGGGAAAATTTGGGATGATTCTTGATCCCTTGCAAATTATTTTTATCTAACTTTTATTTTTCAAACGCAACTCATCAAATAAATGGTTTAATTCTTCCATTAGTGATTCCAAAGAATATGGGTAAATAGAGAGGGTGTGGGAGAGTGACTTCCAATATTAATAAACCCAAGTTCCAAGTCTCTTATACATCAATCATCATTCTTTTAGTTGTATGCCCCCTTTGCACTAATGAAAACGATGTTTCCCATGTGAAGTTCGTTAATATGTTAGAAATTTTTAGTGAATGGCATATTGAGCAAAAGTAATTTCCATTGCCAAGTCCTAAGTTCGTACCTCAGTCATCATTTTTCAATTTGGATACTATGGCAAGTAATGAAAATGGTGCACTCAAGAAGTTTCTTAATCTGTTAGAAATCTTTAGTGAATGGCATAAAGAACAAAAGCAATTTCCACTTTTCCCTGTCTGGTAAAATGCTATGATGCTAAAATAAAACTTAGTCTTCCTAGAGTTGTTAAATCTACAGCCAGATAATGTTTCGTATGATAAACCTATCAATGTCCCATGTACTTGCAAAGTTTCTAAAGTCATAGTGTCTGTTTGGTATGACTTTTAGTAGAGGCAAAATAGCTTATTTAATCCCAAAAGCTTTTTTATAATATTTTGGTGGTGTTTGGTTGTATTTAGAGTAGAATTTTTGAGAATTGAAAAAGTTATTTTACCTCTACTAGAAGAAGCTCAAAATTTGAGTTTTTGGGAGTAGAGATTGAAAGGTTTTTTAAAGAGTTATTGTCTAGAATACCTTTATTTTATTTCACATTATTATTTCATTTATTTCATAACACAACTTTAAAAAAGTCATCCCTTAAAATAATTTACAATTTTTAATAAAAGCTCTCATTGATGGTAAACACCTAAAAACTTTTGTCAAAAGCCCTATTTCTAAAAGCTCTACTAGTAGAAGCTCTACTTGAAGATAGACCCGGCCGGCGGTTCGGTTCCGGTTCGGAACCGAACCGAACCGGCCGGTTACCGGTTCCACAAGTGTGGAACCGGAACCGAACCGAACCGGCCGGTTACCGGTTCCACAAGTGTGGAACCGGAACCGAACCGGATTTAATAATTAAATAAAAAAATGAGATTAAATTTATAAAAAAAAAAAAAATTTATTACATTGAAGAGCTTGAGCTTAAATTTTTAAAAATTTAAGTTGCCTACGTATCCTCCAAGGGTGAGAGGAATCAAAGCTCACATAGTTCCATTACAAGTTTTAGTCTTTTAGACATATCCCCTTTGTAAATTATAATTTTACAATTATCAATCATCATTATCGGTTGATCCTTCGGCTCCGGTTCCGCTTGCACTTGTTGCAGAAGCATTATCGAACAAATCTTCACAATCATCGGGGGCATCTTCTTGTTGTCTCAGATCAGCTCGAGTCCAATCATCCACACAAGCTATGCTTCTAGAGTGCTTTGATGTAATGAAGATCGCCTAGCTTCCAATATTACCTCCCAAGCTGAAGGCTTGCTCAACCGCAACGGTGGAAATAGGTGCTGCCAAGATCTCTTTAGCAATAATAGATAAAACCGGATATATATTTTGATGCCGGTTTCACCATTCAAGGATTTTAAAATTTTTACTGCATAAACTTTCATTAGAAAACTCAAAATTTGTAGATAAATAATTATCTAATTCAGGGTTATTAGTTGTCGTATCCCTAGCTTTTTTATTTCGTTGCAATAACCAACGATCCCCTGCGCTAAGTCTTGTTTGAATTACCGGTTCGCTACTACTAGATTGACCTAATGTTCCTAAGTTATATCTTACAATATAATCATTAAATAACTCAATTAAATCATTTCTTAATTTCGTCATTAATCTAGTAATGTCAATTTCATCTAATATTCCTAAATAACCATAATAAGCTTGTAAAACACCATTCAAACCTTCTAATTTAAATCTAGGATCAAAAACAGCAGCAATAAGATAAAGTAAAGGAATTTCTCTAAAATAGTTTAACCATTTTACCTTCATAACAGTAATGGCTTCTAACAAAACAATATCATTAGGATCGCTACTGTCAACATGCTCATCGAGAGTGCCAACAATATTTAAACTCTCAAGAAGAAATAAATGTGCTGTAGGATAATAAACGCCGCTAAAAACTAAAGTAGCATCATTAAAAACTTTTAAAATATCTAAAAATTTTTCACAAATATCCCATTGACTAGGGAAAGTGTGATATTTTGAACATGTTGAGAAAAAAAACTACATAATGCATCTTTGTATTGAAATGCTTGACATAAAAGAAAATAAGTAGAATTCCAACGTGTTGGAACATCTCTTGAAAATTTAATCGGTTTAATACCATTTATTTTACAAAACTTGGTCCATTCTCTCCTAATTTGAGAATATGACCAAATACAGTTAAGTGCCGTTTTAATTGGATCAAGGAAAGGTGATAATAATTTTAGACCGTCTTGCACACATAAGTTGAGGACATGACATGTACAACGAATATGAAAAAACCGACCTCCTAAATTTGGTTGACATATTTCTTTTAAATCATTGATGGATGCAGTATTTGCAGATGCATTATCAAATCCAATTGTTAAAATTTTTTCTCCTAAACCATATTCATCAAAAATTACCTTCATCATTCTATAAATATTATGTGCAGTATGTTGGTCATCAAAAACTCTAAATGCAATAAGTCGTTTTTGCATGGTAAATGATGCATCAATCCAATGACAAGTCACACCCATGTATGAGTGTGTTTGCCAATGATCACTCCAAATATCAGAACATACAGAAATACGACCTTTCATCTCTTTAAATATTTCATTTAAAATAATTTTACCATCTTTGTATAATTTAAAAATATGACGTTTTGTTGTGTTTCGAGTCATTCTACATGCAGAAGGGTTTAAAGCATTATGCACGTAATTAGTAAAATGAAGATTTTCACCAAAGCTTAAAGAAAGATGTGCCATACAAGTTAATTTCACAAATTCTTCTCTATTTTTTGCATCAGAATATTTAAATAAATCTAAAGCACTCGTACCTCTACTTGATGATGCGTACCTGGCCATTTGAGTTTGCGTCGTATCAATGCCAAATTCAACCGGATGATGTTTTTCCATGTGCTTGATCATATTGCCATATCCACCAGAAAATTTGTAGATAACCCCACAATAGTTGCAAACTGCTCGTTGTGAATCATCTTCTAGGCGTTCCAAATTAAAATGAATTTTGAAAATATCCGAGGACGAGCCTTAACTTCTCTTCTCCGTGATTGTGCACTGACACTAGGGTCGCTCTTGGGTTGGCATATTTGACATTATGTTCTCAGATGAGCTTGCCATTTTTCGTTTGCGAAATTAGGAAGAAAAATAAGAAAATTGAATAATTGCGAATAACAGAATTATAGAAAATGAGAGAGTTGAGAATTTGGTGTGATGAAATTATGAAAAATGAATCCTATTTATAGAATTTTAGAATTTTTTGATACCAAAAATGCCCCTAAATATAACCGTTTTATTACCGTTATTAGGGGTACATTAGTAATTTTTATTTTATATAATAAAAATATAAATTTTTTTATTTTATTTTTTTTTTTTTGGCAGGGAGCCGTTTGGCAGGGAGCCAAACGGCTCCCTGCATCCCCAACGGCACTAGCCGTTGGGGGTCGTAGGGTTCCTGTTGGAACCCTACGGTTCCAACAGGAACCCGACGGTTCCCAACCGAACCGTACGGTTCCACCGGTTCGGACCGGTTCGAGTTGGGGTGGAACCCCAACCGAACCGGTCCCATTCCGGTTCGGTTCCGGAACCGGAACCGGTTGGAACCGGAACGGTTGGAACCGGAACCTTCCGGTTCCAACCGGTTCGGTTCCGGTTCTGAACCGGAACCGTGGCCGGGTCTACTTGAAGAAGCTCTTTTTGAAAAGTTATACCAAACAGAACCTTATTCTAAGCTCTTTTTGAAAAGTATACCAAACAGAACCTTTATTTTTTTCTCTCATTTTTTTTTTGGGTGTTTTATAAAGATTCATAATATGTTACTTTATATGCTTTGTATAGTTCTGTTTTAAATATTCTATGCAACTTTCTTACAGAATACAAAAGATAACCCTCCTTGCAATACCTTATTTATCGGCAATCTTGGAGAGAATATAAATGAGGAAGAGCTGAGGAGCTTATTCAGCGCGTAAGAATGTCTTAGCGTGGTTATTATCTAAGCTTTTTCTATTTCTTGTTTGGCTTTAAGGGTGACTGGCAAGTGTCTCATTCATCACATACTTTTGGGTGCAGACAGCCTGGTTTCAAGCAAATGAAGATCTTGAGACAAGAAAGACATACTGTTTGCTTTATTGAGTTTGAAGTAGGTTTCATTTGTTCTTTTCAAAGATGCTTGCGTTTTTATTTATCTCAGTGAACATCGTCCAAAAGTACTTTTCTAGGTTTTATCATATCAAGTTTTCTTAAAGCTTATTTCACCAACTTGCAGGATGTGAACAGTGCATCCAATGTGCACCACAATTTGCAGGGTGCTGTTATCCCCAGTTCTGGTTCTGTTGGCATGCGCATACAATATCCTTTTTATTAGCTATTTTGCGGTGCATGATTGTTATGTCTTATTTGCCCCCTTTCTTCGAATGTTGGGTATAGGTTGAGATTCACCATTGGGAGCTATAGTCTGGGCTCTCATCTTATCTTGTCAAACATGGTAATATGTGCTAGAGAGAGAGGCCCTACCTAGGCCCTACCTAGCAGATTAATCCTAAGAATCAGCTAGAAGCGGATGATGTATGCTCTCTCTTGAGACCCTGCCTAAGATTTTAAAGACGGCTCTATCCAAAATTTGACATATTAAACAAAAGAACTTGACACTAATATGTAATATCCACTTTTCTCTGAAATCTTCACTGCGGATTACTTCCATATACAGTCAAACTTACAATTATTGTATATGTTCCTTATCATAGGCGCACAATGGCTGTGTTCTTCCATATAGATCTGTGAGACTTTTTGTGTCCACCTTTGTATGAGAACATGACACTTTCGTATTGAAAGTAAAAGATATCCAATGTTAACTGGCAAATCAAGAGCATTTTCGACTCTTATAAAGATTTCGTAACTGTGTAGAAATAGTTTTAGGCTTTTAGCTGATATGGCATATTTGTTTTTGGTGTTCAAAATGTGAGCATGTGTTGTTTGCATGCGTAGGTGAAACTTTGTCTTAATATACAAGGTTACCTGCCCAATACTGCTCCCTACTTTCTTAATTTTGAGACCTGAATCTAGATTTGTCTCTATCAAGATCAGTCAACCATATTGTATTATGTTTTGCTGGTAGCTTTCTGTGTTGTTACATTTGTTAAAAGTAATGTATTTGTTTCACTTGACTTTGAAGTACATATTCGAAGAATCCATTTGGAAGAAGGAAGGATGGCAGCCTTGCTATTGCTTCTCCAGCCGCAAATGGAGCTCCACCTGCATTGACCTACCAGTAGCCTGAAGGGAATGTACTCTGTTCTTTATGTTCCGGCAAATTCAACTACATGATAGGATGCATCTCGCAGCTGTTGCATGCATCCATTTCATTGTCAACATCAACATTAGCATCTTTTCTCATGTGAAAGAAGAATGCATGTTGTGGTATCATGAACATGCCATTGTCGTTTTTTGCTAATTATCTGTGACATGCATTTTTTAGCAGCATCTGTTAGTGCCTTATATATTTGTAGGGACTTGGTCACTAAATTTGTAGTACAGGTGCATGTGTCTGCAGTTTTGTTAGATTTATTGCTCTTTACCCTCACATGGATCATGTTGCACATTAAGATGCTTATTTAAGAATAACTTCCTGGATTGCCTATATTTGTAAAGTAGGTTCAACGACATTACATTGTTCAACATGACGTCTCGAGTTATCTGGGTTGGATCCAAAAGTTCATTTACATAACATTACCTAACATGACATCTGAAGGTGATTTACTTCATTCCATAGCACGGGTTTATTATGTTAATGGGTAACCAGGAAATCACACCGTTTGATCATTTTGTTTAATTTAAATTACTTGGCTTTGCCATTGCCATCATTGCTCACTTTAGTTCTGATTAGTAGGTTGAACTCATTAGAAAAGATCTATTGGTGCTTTAACATTCAGGCTTTTTGAAACAAGATAATCTGAGGGATTCCAGAAAATGCAATCTCCTGTGATCTTTTATATGCAGGATCGTTCGAGGAGATCAAATGCTGCAGCTGCTTTTCGTTTCAGGTAACGATACTCTCAACTAGGGAAGAAAGTATGCTAAGCATCCTCGTGTTAATGTAAATTTGATTGCTTCGGGTTAAGTACTCTTGCTGAGTCTCACTGATTACTGAAGCTGATCTGAACTCACCAATGAGTAAACATTCTGTGCCGAATTTTAACTGCCATCTTATAGTATTTCGCACTGATCTGGAGGAACACATGGGTCTGTCAGTCTATGAATTTTTGTTTGCCTCATATGGTGATATGAGGGAGGTGGTATATCATGTTTCAGTGTGGGACTCAGCTATTGTGAGAGAGATGACATATATACCCGAAACATAATATAATTTTCCGATATAAGGAGAGAATAGCGGGCAAACTTATTGTACTTGTGGCATTTCATTGATTAAAACATCCAACACTGCTTAGTATTTCTTAACTCTTGGCTCATTTTATGTTTGGGTAATTTACTGACACATTCACAAAGTGGTTCTTTATTCCCAATTATAAGAGTATCGAAATAATAAAATAATTTGGTAAGTCCGGGGTCGATTCACAGAGAATAAATTTAGTAAAATAAAATAATAATTCAAGTGACAAAAAAAGATTGAATTGTTTGAAGTGATAAATAATTTTAAATTGAACTGTAACAGTAAATTATAATGTTAGGGTTGGGGATCCACTCTTAATATTTCAAAGATAGATAAATTTTACTTTTATAATATATAAATTGTCATTATTATTCAATTAATTTATTTCAGAATTAATTATGTCAACATTTATAACCATCCATAAAGAAGGTAACAAAATTTGTCAATAATTAATTCAGAATTAAATAACTCTCATATAATATAAGGAAAAATATTAACCGTGTCAACCAAGATTTGATTGTCTACAGAGAATCAAGACACTCGTAAATATAAGAGAATTTTAAATATTAATTTGCAGATTATAATTTATATATTATAATATAAGTAAAATTAATTTATATTCTCATATTAAGTGTTTCACCATTAAATAAGCATGAAGAAAATGAAAGGTGAACACTTCTATTTATAAAAAAAGTGTTCATCTTCAATTATAAATTACAACTTTCCAAATCAAATAAACAATAAATTTTTACTAATTTATTTTTTTTTTCATTTTTGACTTTTTGATTTTCTTGATCATTTTACTAACATTTGTCATAATCCACCATTTCAATTTTTTTTTTTTAATTTTGTTTTCTAATAATTAAAATTACATGCAACACACATTGGTTTCTTCACTAATTTCGACCATTAAAACATGAGAACTATAAAATCTTATATATAGTAAAGTTGTAGATATATGAGTCTTCTTTCATTTAGAACTAGAATTGTCTCAATCCGATATCGGAGTAAAATATTATGGCCAAAATACGAAAATTGTGCAAAGTTGGAATTTCCTAAATTATACACTATTAGATCGCCCTTTCAAGTTTCCGGCCTCCGAAATCCAAATGCCACATCCATTATTCTAGTTATGCATCCAAAGTATTATTTCACTTACATAAAAAATAAAAATCACAATAAAAATATATAAAAGATAGATTTAATTATTATTTCACAAATGTGCTAAATTAAGGGGATTAATGAAACTATAAGTATAAAATGATTACTTTCTCTTTATTAAATTTACATTTTTTGTGTGTTCATCACACCCCCAATTAGTATATTATTAGTCTCTAGTAATTAAGCGAAAACTAAACGGACAAATTCTTATCCAAGTTAGTAATTGTTTTATTTCTTTCTAAATTATTAAATAAACAAATTCTATTGTACTTTTTATAATTCTTCCATACACACATAAGACAAAGTATAAATCAATTCATTGTGCCCACAATATTCAGAGGTCTAAAGTTATATCAGGATTCACACATTTTGGCAATGACCATTTATTTATATACAAAAATAGTTTTTTTTTTAATAATACATCTTTAATCATTATAACGAGCTTTGGGCTAGTGAATCTCAAACCAGCTGGCTTCTGGGCACTACCTGATAAGACACCTTATATGAACTTGATTACTCGGATCTCAAATGTCAAAAAGATGAAGTGTCTGATTTCTTTAAGCTTTCTCCTAACTCATCTAACGAGTTTTGGGCCAGTGACTCACAAACCAGTTGGCCTTATGGCACTAAGTGCTAAAATACGCATACAAACTTAATTGCTCGAGTTAGATAGACTACGAAATCGAACTTATTGACACATTTTTTTTATTAAAACAACTCAAATCTTACTGTTTTATGCGAACAATCACTACTTACTGAGACAAGATGTTCGATTACTAAGTAAAAATTTGATTATTATGATTATTTTTTTAAACTAACCCAAGTCCTATCATTTTACGCGAACAAACACTGTTTGTTGAGGCAAGATGTCCGATTATTAAGTAAAAGATTGGTTAGTTTATTATTATTATTATTATTATTTATTATTATTATTATTATTATTATTATTTTGAATAAAAATACAAATTTCATTGTCTTTGGGTGTTATCTCGAATAAATTAAAGAACTAAGTATTACAAAAGAATAAAAACACAAATTCCACTACTTTTAGGTGTTATCTCTAACAAATTAGAAAACTAAATATTACAAAATTTTTACTTACAACCCACGATCATATGTTACCGTGTATGTTGATTATTATGATTATCATTTTTTTAAACTAACTCAAGTTCTACCGTTTTACACTAACAATAAATGTTTGTTGAGGCAATATGTCCGATTATTAAGTAAAAGATTGGTTAGTTTTTTCTTATTATCATTATCATTATGATTATTATTATTATTATTATTATTATTATTATTATTATTAAAAACACAAATTCCACTGTCTTTAGGTGCTATCTTTATTAAATTAGAGAACTAAGTATTACAAAAGATTTAAAACACAAATTTCATTGTTTTTAGGTGTTATCTCAAACAAATTAGAGAACTAAATATTAAAAAAATTTCACTTACAACCCACGATCATATGTTACCGTGTATATTGATAATACTAGTCAAATGAGCATATAAAGATCAAATTTAATTAATATTATGGAGAATTCAAAAATTTAAATGATTCAAAAAAATGAACAAATATAACTTGTTACGAAATACATTGAGATGCGTCTCAAGAGCGAAAACTCCTTACAATGCCATCTCTTAACAACAATTTCATTTGGTTAGCCAAAACTTATTGTTGGTTTGTGTGTAAATTTTTTTGAATAAAAACACCAAAGAAAATCAACACAAAAATATTTTTTACACAAAATAACAACAAAATCAAAACAACATAATTTTTTTTAAAAAACCATACAAATAAAAACATTTTTTTACACAAAAGAAAACACGAAAACGAAAACGAAAACTATCTAGTCAACTATCCCCTCTGTAGGAATCACTTTCCTAGTTCAGTGGAAACGCCTTAGTCATTTGTGATCGGTCTTGAAAATTTTTTCTACCATTTATTTTGTTTGGTCGAATATGATCAGCACCTTTACTGATATTTTACTTCTGTTTTTAGCAAAATTTCAGCCCCGGAATAATATCCAAGCAGCCCTCGAACAGCGGCTTAAATCTCAATTGTTTTGGACCCGAATATGCGCCCAGCACACTCTTTGAAACAACCTCTGATTTGCGTCTATTCCAGCAATGTTTCAGGTTTGATTTTTAATCAAAAACAGCCCCACAACAGTCTTAAATCACCCCTTAATGTTTCCTAATTTTTATGTACGATAAACAAAATAAATCGAGCTCCGTTACACTAAGATACATGCGGCAGTGAGCAGGAAAAACTGCTCACTGCTGTGTGGTAGAGGAAAAGAAGGTGATGAGGATTTTGGTTCGACTCCGAATGGTCTTCCGTGCTATATCTCGTAACTAGCAGAAACTAGTGTGGGTTAGACTCACACAATAATCTCTAAACTCTTTAGAGATCAAATTGTCACACAAGAATTTGTCTTTATTTTGTTCTTGTTCTTTTCTTTCAATTCTTGAGAGAAAAGAATGAACAAGTGTAGCTAAGGTTTGGAATGACTTAGCTAAGCGAAAAGAAATTTCAATTTTTTTTTTATACTTAGAGTTTTGATTTCCAAAATAAAACAAAACCCTTCTCATTCCTATTTGATGAATTCGACCATCCCTATGTTTTTTTATGTAGCATATATTCTTTTACTTAATGTCATCATCATGACAAAAATATGTTACAAAACAAGAATAAGTTATTACCATTTAAATGATGTAACTTTCATTCCAACCAAAGGGTTTCCGAAATCCATTTTTGGAATAATAAATTAAACTAAATCTTTTATTAAATCATACCATATAATTTAATAAAACAATTTATAATATATAATTATCATATAATCATTTATTACAAAAACCATATATTAAAATTAATATATAGTTTCAAGTGTGACAAAAAATTATTATTAATCATATTAATAATATATGTGTGTGTGTGTGTATAATTGGACTATCCAATTATATTTAATCTGTTACAGTATATCAAGCTAGCACGGAGATCAAATGGACCTACGGTTTCGAGCTCTAATAACCCTGAAATATTAATTAAACTCTTAATTAAATATTCTGAATTATTAACTTCAGGTTATTTCACTAAAATCCTGAAGATGCACTCTCGTTGTCGTAGATAGATAATATAAGACGACCTATGTCAGTGTCCATCGATATAATCATTACATACAGATTGGCCATTCACAAGTATCTCATAATTAGAGTCGGGTCATAATGTATGTTAAACCCCTTAATTATTTTTACCTTAAGTACCATTAATTCTCTAATTAACGATTTATTTATAACCATTATGAATGTTAATTTTTCTATTCATAATAGAAAGACTTGAGCATTCTAATCGTTCAAGTACCGAATCAACCATTAAGGAAGATACTCCTCTACTTCTCGCAAGAATGAATGAACGTCATATATATGTAAAACGTCCCTAGCTACACACCAAACCATGTCATCAAAGTACATAGCTATTGGTCGGATTGCTACACCAACCTCACCTTTATAAATCAAATGACATAGCCTCTCATGTAAGAGTTTGCAATACAGTCAAGATTCAGATCAATCCATATATGACCATCTAGTAGATTGAAATGAACTTCTTTATTTAACGGATATTATAAGAGACTCATTTCTATTTGGGTCATATAAGGTGCTTTCATTCTCATATCACCACATAGACGATCCCGGATCAAGGTCGTTATATAATTATAGAATGGACCGCAGCTATAGATAATCTGCAAACACAATATTCGCTTTGTTTGCTCTCTATGGACTATTTTAAATTACTAACTTCAGACTTAAATCTTTTTGTGTATGACACTCATACATTAAGTGTGAAGGCACATGAGTAATTAAGGGTAAACAAGATAATTTAAAAATGTGATATTAAACAAACACTTTGATAAATGAATAATGCATCTTTTTATTTCATAATATATATAATTCTGTTTACATTACATGAAGTTCTAGAGAATATATCCCAACACCCTCCCCCAATCAAATTAAGACATTGTCCCCAATATTTGAATAAGAATTAGTGTTTAGAAGACATCACCTGTTTAGTGTGGAAAAGACAATTGAATCAAAACAGTACTATTTAACCCAAAAAAATTACAGATTAAAATTCAAGTCCACTCTACACTTCTATCCACGATCGTTATCTGACCAGTCCAACTTGGAAAGAATTTGGTCGATTTTGCTTTATAGGCTAACAATTTGTCAATTAATTCAGTATTTTTTCTACAATAAGAACATTATCTTTTGCCGGTTTCGAAATAAACCCAAGTCTTTTAGCATCCTCAAGAAATACTAAAAAAAAATAAAAAAAAATGATCTACATGAAGTAGTCCAATAGATTTTTGGTGAATGTTCAAATTTGCCCATGACACAATTGTGAATATTTCTTCCAATGTGTCCAACCCACCTCTTAAAACAATAAAAACGTAAGCATGATTAATCATTTCAGTGAGTCTTTCAAACATTCATGAGACAATATATTCTTCTCCATTTGATTTTCTAATGAGATTTCCGTCTGCCAAAGTTTTTGGGATGATTCCTAAAACTTGACTGCCTCCTTCTTGCACGGCCTTTAAAACACATATCATCTATCCAAGATTGTCACCGCCATATACTAACTGCATGTTTCTTTCCGCCATAACTCTACCTAATTCTTTTGCGGCCTCAACAAATTCTGGTTTAGTTTCAGAGCTAGATCCATAAAATACACAGATATTAGTGACTCGTCGTCTTGAAGTCTTCTCCATTTTTGATCTCTTTCTTATTTGGATGTGTCGAAAAGAGAAATGACGAGATGTATTTATTTATCCTGAAAAGGGTGAGTAATAAAGGCACTAGTATCTTCAAATTGACAATTTTCAGATGAACAGTAAGATAGAGCGTGAAAGTCAAAAATGTTAGATACTGTTGGCAAAATTAAAGTAAAAGAAATCAAAACAGTAAATTAAATTAAATTAAATTGAAACAATATTTTAAAGTAAAAGAAATCAAAACAATAAATTGAAATAATATGTACTTGCAGTTGTGATTGTGACTCACATCTTCCTCTGGTTTTACATCCAATAACGGCTTGATCGCTCTCTATGGGTCGGGGATATGATTCCCATCCAATTTTCTTAAAAATTGGCAAATAGGGTCTTTTAATGTCAGATTTCTGAGACTGTATTGTTGTCTTTCTCTTTAAAATTATGTATGTATGTTGCGAATCAATCTATCAAATCTACTAGGATGTGTCTCAAAAGTCAATGATATATTATCTAATAACTCATTACTTAAGCCTTCTCTAATGAATTGATTTTTTTTTCTTCGCGATTATTAGACATCATTCCTAAAGAATGACAACGAGTATTGCACGTCTAGTATGCATATTTATAACAAACTCCTAATTGTTTAGCTCTTTGTTTCTTAGCATATGTGCTTTCCACCAAACCAGATATGTAAGAGATGAATGAATCAAGAAATTTATTGACTCATATTTTAGCCACTTCTTTTTTGAAAGAGTTTAACCTTTTTTTGGGTAGTCGATGTGTCCTGACATTATCTTTTAAATGTATTCTACGTGTACATTTTAAAAGATTAGTGCCTTTTGTATCTTTTAAAGTCAATCCAATTCCTTGTTTATGTTCTTTCAACACATTTAACAACTTACCTTCTTGATTGTTTGTAAGGGAAGAAGAAATTACCGCAGGGTAAGTTTGTTTATCTCCAAGAAATATATATTTCAATCCTTCTAGCAAAGTCTTTAATTACAATTTGGGTGCTTCCTCATTTTTCTTTTTTTCAAGTGTTTCTAGTTCCTCAAATTTTTTCTTCTCTCCATCGTCTTCTAATACCTGTGTAGAATCAAGTGAAGAAAAATCATTAGAAAAATCTGAATCTAATTGCGTAATTGATATAAGAAAATTAGCTGTACAGATTTTCATAAGGTCATATTCACTCCCTTGAATACGTTCTTCCAAAATTGGTTCAATTAGTTTCATGTTCTCATTTTCACAGTTCTCATCGTATGGTTGTTTGCACATATTAAAAACATTAAGCTTCATCGTCATATTGCCCAATGACAAATTCACGATTACATTCCTACAATTAATTAAAGCATTAACAGTTGTTAAAAGCGGACGACCAAGTATTACAGGAATTGGTTTGTAACTGTCTGATATATGTTGTGTTTCTAAGACAATAAAATCCACATGATATATGAATTTATCAACTTGTAATAACACATTTTCCACAATTCCTTTTGGTACTTTACCTGATCTATTGACAAGTAAAAGAATAGTTGAAGTTAATTTTAACTCGCCAATATTAAGTTGTTGGTAAACTGAAAATGGAAGCAAATTGACACTAGCTCCAAGATCAAGTAATGCATGTTCAATTTTGTGATTTCCAATAATACATGAAATAGTTGGACAACCAAGGTCTTTGTATTTCAATGCATTATCTGTTGAGAGAATGAAACTTACCTGTTCAGCTAGAAAAACTTTCTTTCTTACTTGATGTTTTCTTTTAACAATGCACAAGTCTTTCATAAATTTGGCATAAAATGGTATGTGTTTGATGACATCTAACAAAGGAATATTTGTTAGAGTTGGTGCTTGGAGCGCTAATCCGAATAATGTATTATACATTATATTTTACTATTTACTAATAAAATAACTACGTAGACAACATTCTTGAATGATAGTCTTGATGAGAGCATCTATATGGTGCAACTAGAGAGATTCGTTGCCCAAGGTCAATAGCAAAAGATTTGCAAGCTGCAAAGATCTATTTATGGACTGAAGTAAGCATCTTGTTCTTGGAATATAAGATTTGATACGATGATCAAGTCTTATGACTTTGAGCACAATATTGATGAACCTTTTATATACAAACGTTTCATTGACAATAAGGTGGTTTTTCTCATGTTATACATAGATGGTATTTTACTCATTGAGAATGATGTAAAAGTATTATCAGACAAAAAATCTTGGTTAACTAACAAATTCCAGTAGAGGGTTTAAGATTATGCGACATGTCTCATTTACTCTAATGCAAGTGGGAGATTGTTGGGATATATACCCTAGAGCTTCATGTAATTTGTAAACATAATTTTTTTTTTTGTTTGAAATAAAAGATGCATTATTCATTTTGATTCAAATCGCATATTATAAATTTTCTAGTTTATCCTTAATTATTTATTATATGAGTGTCATACACAAGATAATTTAAGTCTGAAGTTAGTAATCTAAAATAGTCTATAGAGAGCCAACAAAGCAGGTACTTTATTTGTGGTTTATCTATAGTTGCGGTCCATTCTATAAATGTATGGAAACTTTGATCCAGGATCGTCTATATGATGACATGAGAATGGATGCACCTCATATGATGTGATCATATATGACTGGATCAAGATAGAAATGAATTTCTTATAATATCCATTAAATAAAGAAATTCTGTTCAATCTACTATATGGTCATATGTGGATTGATTTGAATCCTAAGTGCACTACGAACTCCTACATGACAGGCTATGTCATTTGATTTACAAAGGTGAGGTTGGTGTAGAAAACCCAACCAATATCTACGTAATGGTTTGGTGTGTAGCTGTGGACGTTTTACATAGATATGGAGTTCATTCCTTCTTGCGAGAAGTAGAGGAGTATATTCATTAAGGGTTGATTCGGTACTTGAACGATTAGAGTGCTCAAGTCTTTCTATTATGGATAAAAAGATAAATTTTCACAATAGTTATGAATAAATTGTTCATTAGAGAATCAATGGTACTTAAGGTAAAAAATAATTAGATTGGTATAAAAAATATTTTAAGCCGCTTTAATTATAAGATACTCGTGAAAGGTCAATCAGTATGTAATGACTATATCGATGGACACCGACATAGTTCGGCTTATTTTATATATCTACAGCAATGATAATGCGACTTTAAGTTTTTAGTGAAATAACCTAAAGTTAATAGTTCGAAATTTTTAATTAAAGAGTTTAATTAATATTTCGGGATTATTGGAGATTGGCACTGTTAATCTATTTGGTCTCAGTGCTGGCTCGATATATTGTAGCAAATTATATAGTTGTATAGTCCAATTATAAACTCACATATATTATAATTATTAATATGATTAATATTTAAAATCACACTTGAAACATATATTAAATACGTTTAATATAATATTTTCTAAGTAAAAGATTATTAGATAATCATTTTAATGGATTTAAATTATGTAATTATTAAGTTATATTTTATAATTTAATAATTAATTTTTGAAATTGATGAGTTTGTAAACTTTGATTTTAAAATCTCATCATTTTAAAAAATTTTGAAGTTACATATTTTATTTTGGAAATATATTAATGTCTAAATTTTTGGAAGTTACAAAACTAAAAAAATAAAAATAAAAAATAAAAAGGCTATGGTGGCCGAAAATTACAAGGGGAGAGAGTAGAGTTTTGCTTAATTTTTAGAGAACATAAACCATAGATATAAAAATGAAAAGTGTTTTCCTTTTTACCCTAATCATATTTTCCTAACCCTAGCCACCTTTGGTCTTGATTTTCTTTAAAGAGTTGAAAGCAAAATATAGAAGAACAAAATGAAAAGCAAAATTGGGATGTGACAATTTTAATCTCTAAAGTGTTTAGGAATTTATTTTATGAGTGAAGCCCACTCTTCCTTTTTTTTGGTTACGAGCCATAGCACGGAAGACCCTTTGGAACTTGACATAAAATCCTTTTCATCTCTTTCCTACACCACTCGGTAGTGAGCAGAAAAATCTGCTCACTGTCGCCACTATCTCCACCAGTTTGGAGCTTCATTTGTTGTGGTTTATTGCAGTTATTTTGTGAACACTAGGGGATGCATTTAAGGTGTCTTTTGGGGTGTTTTTTAGTTGAAAAATCTGACCTGAACTGCTGCATATATTGACGCAAAACATATTATTGATGGTGTTTTCAGGCACTATAGCATTTAAGACAGCACGACGAGGACAGAAGGGTAATTCCCTGACTGGTTGAGATCATATAGCCGACTCGACCATAACATGTGAAGACCGACCACTTTGGTTCGGATGACCGAGCACTATAAGGTCGGCAAAAACACTCTCAGCATAAAAGATTGTCATGACCGACCTCATGAAGACCGACCAGACAGCGAGTCGTGTTCAAGATGACGACACCCTATTCTTGCGGATAAGGTAAAACGGATTATCCTACTCTCACAAGGAAATGAAGTCAGAATCCGAGAAGGAATAAGAAAAGAGAAGGGAGAATCGGACTAGGAATCCTTACAAGGAAAGAAGACTAAAGATCAACTAGGATTTCTTGTGCAAATAGGAGTCTGATTTCTGTGTTATTATAAATAGGAGGGCATAGTATGTGTAAAAGGCATCATCAAAAATACGGGATCTGAATCTTCAAGCTCTGACTTGTAGAAAACAAAAAGAGACCCAAGAAGAGTGTTTAAGTAATAAAAGTACCATCCTGTTTGTGTCCGTGGACGTAGGTCGGATCCAAATCCACCGAACCACGTTAAATCTCCTTGTTGATTGTGTGTTTATCTATTTTTTGCTAAATTTGCCTTTGGTCCCCCATAACCAAACAAATTCACTATTGAGTGAGGATTTCTTCGGGAGTGATATTCCAATATTACCCTGAGACCAAAATCTGCCGTCAACAGTTGGCGCCGTCTGTGGGGAACTCAACAAAAAGTAACTCGCGTAGTGAGACAATGGCGGAAGACGGAAACCACCAACCATCAGGTCGCTCTTCTTGGGAAGCCCCGGAATCCGGGGCCACCGAGATCGGGTCAGGATCCATCACCTCATCGGAAGGAGGAGGGAGCCACTTTCGAAACTCCTCCTCAGAAATATCCCCCTTGCAATAGCTGATGGCCGCATAAATAGGGTCCATATTCAGACTTGGCAGCACCATCGGTATCAATTCAGCACAGTCACCAACCCCCTCAAGGCGAATGGCCTCCTTCTCGGTCTCAAGATCGGTCTCTCTCTCCTCAAGCTCGGCCTCTTTCCTCTCAAGATCATCCCGAGCCCGTGCCATTTGCTCATCATTGGCCTTCAATTTGGTTTCAACACTGGCCACCTTCGCCTTCAAAACGCCAATCTCAGATTGGGCAGTTTTCAAATCCTCCCGAGCATTGTCGGCAACCTTTCGCTCCAGCGCAGCAGCAGCCTTAATAGCCTTATTAATTTTGAAGTTCTCAATAGCAGTCGACTCAAGGTTCTTTATCACCTCCTCCCGGTCAGCCAGTTTAGCCTCCACTTCTGTAAGACGATTCTGAAGCCTCTGAGCCTGACCACCCTCGGACAACAGACTCAGAAGAAGGTCTTTGTTCTTCGCCATGAGGTAAGTAGCCTGCACAAAAAAAAAGAGGAGTCAAGATACGATATGAAGAAGACCGAGAACCGAAGTTAGAAAAAGGAAGAATAATACTACATTTGCCATCTGAGAGCTCATCTCAGTCACCACAGCTTCGGGCGAGATATCCTCATATCTCGAAACTTCCCCCGGGGGAATCACCTCGGCCAATTCATTGAAAGCCGGCACCAAATGGGAAGTAGCCTCCCGGATGCTTTCTCCCAAATCATCCACCCCGAGGATTACAGAACCCTTTTGCTTCTTGGAGGAGCCCACAGATGATTTTTTTCCCCCGGCGAACGTCTTTCTTCTTGCCCCGGACAGGATCCTCCTCCTCCTCCTGAACCAACTCGGTCTCCTCTGACCCGAACTGACGCCTCTTCTTCCTAAGAGGCTTCGGCGGACTGACAAGACGAGCAGACCCTGACGACTGCGCACCATGAGAAGATAGACCCCGAGCAGCCGGCTGAACTTTCCCTTGAGACGCCCCCTCAGCCCCAGCAGGGTCAGGTTGTGCCCGGGAAGTTCCAGTTTCCGCATGACCGGCCTTCTTCATAGTACCGGCCAACTTCTCAAGAAACTTTGGCCTCTTCGACATACCTACAAAAAAGGAGGAAAATGAAATCAGAACCCGAGCACATAACAAAGACGTCAAGCACATGATAAACAAAAACAGCCGGCAGACATCTACCTATCCGACCCGAGACCTCCGGAGGGACGGTCCGAGTAAGGCCCGACTCAACAAAGGCCGCATCATTGACCAACTTCCTCCAGTGGGCAGTATACCCCCGAGCCCAATGTACCCGCCTCCGAACCTGACGAGAAACCTTGGAAGCATCTCGCCAACAAGCTGGGAGGAACCAGAGAAGTTAGAAACCTAAGAGACCAAGAACGAGAATATAAAAAAAAAAGGGGTATTAAACTCTAACCTCCCGCCCTGAAGATGTCCGGAACCGAGACGTCCTCCTCAAACGATCTCAGAACCCGACCCCAATCCCCAGTAGCCCAGAACCAAAGATCCTTGAAATTCTTGTTAGAATCGGGGAGTTTCTGGACAAGGTTGGACGAGCTATCATAAGCAGAGAGGTAATACCAACCGTAGTGAGTCTTTGGGTTAGACTTCAAACGATATAACCTCTTCACCTCTTCCAAACAAGGTACACCTAAACCTGTCTGGTGCCAAACCACATATATGCCGGCCAGAATCCTCCAACTATTTAAACTCAATTGACAAGGGGCAATCTCCATCTCGGCCAGCATCCAAGCAAAATAACGTTGCATCGGCAGTCGTAGCCCACACTCAAAAAAAGCATGAAGAAGTGCCACCGAGCCCTCATCAGGTTGACTAGCACGATCCATCGGGCCGGGAACTTCAAGGGCAATATCTATTGGGATGTCATATCGTTGCCGCAACAGCGCCAGATCATCCTCAGTTATTTTAGAGGGGCGGTTCATATCCAGAGCCGACGATCCAAGTTCACCGGGCTCTGGGTCCTTCCGAGGAACCCTCTGATGGTAGGAGTCTTGTTCGATCTTAGAGGGAGTAGGGGTAGTATCAAGGTCTTCTACACTAGGTGCCCCCGAGCCCGATGAGAGCTCCTCAGCAGGGGGAGTTGAGATCTTAACAGGCTTTTCAGGGGAGGAACCGCTGTCAGACATCCCTAACACCCAGAAAAACAAAGAAGGAAGGGGAAGTCAGTCTATGGCTAAAAGAAACTACTCACGGTCTCCATGTTAGCTAAACAGGTGGTCTCTAAGGTGCCCTAAAGCAGAACCCAACAAACCATAAATCTTTTCCTAGCAAACACAGATTCGTAAAACACAAAAAAAAAAAAGACCGTTCAGAGGACTTACTTGTTCTTCTCGGAAAGAGCAGAAGGTTGTGCAGTACGGTTATACCCGTTCCTTATGTTCACAGCAAAGAAAAAGAAAAAGCACACGGTTGAACTTCGAGAGCTCGGAGTTGGACGAATCACGGAGATGTTTTCAGAAAAGAAGAAGAAATGCCGAAAAAGATGGAACAGTGAAAGCTTCGCCTTCTTATAGTCATGACAAAGACGCTCGTGACCGTTGGATCTGAAGGAAGAACCCGGATGAACGCCAGGTGTCAACTGCAAAAGAGGTCTCCCAAGTTTGAAACAGACGGCTGAGATCAGCCCACTGTGAAGACGCCTCTACACGATCGATTCACCCCCTTTTTGGCGGGAACCCGGCGGATGTTTGACAAATGTCGAACTTAGAAAAAACCCTAAAATTGATTTGACAGGCATTTAAGCGGACGTGACTGTTGCGTGTCTCAAGACAAAGCACTTGAAAAGAGGCAACAAAGCATTTCTCGACCCCGGACCGACCTCCAACGGAGCAAAACAGGAACACCATCTTTATGTAGTTCCCGGCACCAACTTGCACACTTGTTGGAACCGAGAACTAGGGGACAGATGTTGATGGTGTTTTCAGGCACTATAGCATTTAAGACAGCACGACGAGGACAGAAGGGTAATTCCCTGACTGGTTGAGATCATATAGCCGACCCGACCATAACATGTGAAGACCGACCACTTTGGTTCGGATGACCGAGCACTATAAGGTCGGCAAAAACACTCTCAGCATAAAAGATTGTCATGACCGACCTCATGAAGACCGACCAGACAGCGAGTCGTGTTCAAGATGACGACACCCTATTCTTACGGATAAGGTAAAACGGATTATCCTACTCTCACAAGGAAATGAAGTCAGAATCCGAGAAGGAATAAGAAAAGAGAAGGGAGAATCGGACTAGGAATCCTTACAAGGAAAGAAGACTAAAGATCAACTAGGATTTCTTGTGCAAATAGGAGTCTGATTTCTGTGTTATTATAAATAGGAGGGCATAGTATGTGTAAAAGGCATCATCAAAAATACGGGATCTGAATCTTGAAGCTCTGACTTGTAGAAAACAAAAAGAGACCCAAGAAGAGTGTTTAAGTAATAAAAGTACCATCCCGTTTGTGTCCGTGGACGTAGGTCGGATCCAAATCCACCAAACCACGTTAAATCTCCTTGTTGATTGGTGTGTTTATCTGTTTTTTGCTAAATTTGCCTTTGGTCCCCCATAACCAAACAAATTCACTATTGAGGGAGGATTTCTTCGGGAGTGATATTCCAATATTACCCTGAGACCAAAATCCGCCGTCAACACATACGTTGTTTTATGTGTTTTTTGCACGTGTTCGGTGTACAAAACAGTCCAGATGTTTACTACTAGATCATCTGCTATTCTGGGGCTGTTAAAATCATCAAAAATAGAAACACAACGAGTTAAATAGGGTTGGGCAGAAACAACAATAAGGAGGGAAGTACAGAAAAAAAAAAAATTCAAGTCAATCTCGATGCCTAAGTCGCTTCCGCCACGAGGGAAATCGATACATGTAGAATAAAGCCTACAATCATTCAGAAAATGAGAACAAAGCCCACAATCAGGAATAAAGCCTGCATCATTCAAAGTATTAGGAAAAGAGCCCACAATTAACAAAACCGGGAAGAAAGCCTAAAATCATTCAAAAAATGGAACAAAGCCCACAATCAGGAATAAAGCCTGCAATCATTTAGAGTATTGGGAATGCAGCCCACAATCAACAAAGTCGGGAATAATGCCTGCAGTCATTCAAAAAACGTGACAAAGCCCAAAATCAGGAATAAATCATGCATCATTCAAAGTATTGGGAATAGAGCCCACAATCATCAGAGTCATGAATAAAGCCTGCAATCACTCAAAAAACGCGAACAAAGCCCACACTCGGGAATAAAGCCTGCTGTCATTCAGAGTATTGGGAATATAGCCTAAATTCAACAAAGTCAGCAATAAAGCTTGCAATCATTTAGAAAATTGGAACAAAGCCACAACCATCAAAGTCAGGAATAAAGCCTGCAGACAATCACTGATGCCACAAATAAAGCCTGCGGTCATTCAGAGCATCGAGAATAAAGCCCATGACCATCAAAATCGAGAATAAAGCTCGCAACCATTCAGAGTGTTGGGAACAAAGTCCACAAACATCCAACAAATTCCAAAGCAAGGTAAGTCCAACGACGCTAGACGAGCCAGATAAGTAAATATGCATGCATGACTTTGATAGACTTGTCATCGTCACACACTGCACAAGCCTACTAAAGAGGGGGCGACTGTAGACATCACATTTTTACGTGTAGCCCGATGATGAGTCTCATATAAAAACACTCCTAAAAGTTTGGAAAAATTATAAGGTTTAATGCTGGAAGGGAAAGGAACCACAAAAAACCAAAAAGCCAGAGTTCTGCTTGTATGCATTTATGTCTGGCCGGGTATAAACAACCATGTCCGGTTGGATATTCTACAAGTCAGGCCGGATATGTATCGTGTTTCCAGTTTTACTGAAGGACACAACCACTTTCCCTTTCAACCAAATCCTATAAAATAGTCATTTCCTCCTTAAAAAACAACTTCCATAATTACCTATTTCCAAAATATAACTCCCTATTAAAAAGGTCTTTCCCTATTAACCAAACACTCACACACTATAAAAGGAAGACTATGCTCAAGAAACAAGAGGAGCTTGGACGACTTGGAAGACACATAAACAGTGAATCCAATCCCACAGAAACCACCAGCAAAACCAGGAAACCCAAAACACAACAACAGCAACCTTTGATTCTACAATTAATTGGGAATAGGACATGGGTTGGATTTTTGATGGAATAACTTAGAAATTACACTACAATTAATTGGGAATAGGACATGGGTTGGATTTTTGATGGAATAACCTCTTATATGTCTAGTTTACGTCACTTTTTACGGTTCTTGATTTCAATTCCTAGAACTCACGTTATATTTGATTCTTTATATACCGTTAAGAGGAAATATATTCAAATATTTTCAGCAAGGCAACCACTTTGCGAAATTTATCATAATTTTATCCGTCATTGAAAAATTCTAATTCTTAACTATGTTATACCTTATTATGTCCAGTTTCATTGGCTTTTTATGGATCTCAATTATGATTCCTAAAACTCAAGTTACAACCACATCTTTACAAATTACGCAGATGTAAATAGTTTCAGACATCACTAGAGAATAACCATGTGGCAAAATTTGTTTCAATTTCATGCTTCAATGGAAAACTCTAATTTTCAACTATGTTATCCTTTAGTTTGTCTACTTTTCTTAACTTTTTAAGGATCTCTATTATGACTTCTAGAATTCAAGTTATAAGCAAATTAATAGACACATTGTTCAGAATGTATCTATTTCGAATTAGGGTTGTATTTATGGCCATTTAAGGATAACCAACACCCAATTGCTTCAACATGTATTCTAATAGGGACATAATTCAATTAATAGATAGATTCCTTCAAGAAAAAACTCATAGATTCAAGCTAACCTTAATATCTATATGAAATCTATCAAGATTATCTTTCAGAAACATAACAACAACTTTCAAATTTTGCTATAAATTCATGCTTACATGGAAAATTCTGATTTTTGACTATGTTATTCCTTAATGAGTCTAGTTTCCGTATAATTTTACGATTCTTTAATCAGAGGTCTAGAACCTATTTTATAAACAAAATGCTTGACCCTGCACAAAATGAGTTCATATTCGGGTTCTATGTACTATTTGGATTCTAAAATTTTTAACACCAATTTCAACACTTCACAACCATCGACCATCATTCCACCTTCAATTCATCACACAAACACATATGTCTAACTTGAAAAAAAACATTGAAATCCAAAAGATTCTAAGGAACTTTACCTAGTTTTCCAAGAATCCTTCTAGGCTAGGGCTTCTCCTTACTACTACTTTACTTCTCCTTTGTCTCTTGAGTTTTATTCAAGAACTAAAAATTTTCTTTTCTTCTTTCACCTATTGCTCGGCCAAGACCAAGGGAAAATGAGCTTGTTTTGTTTTTATTTTATTTAAATATTAATGAGTAGAGAGTTTTAGAAAGTTGTAGAGATTTTTTTTCCTTTCCTAGTGAGCCGAATTTGGCAAATAAAATTGGGTTTTATTTTGGGCTTGGTGTACATAGCAATGTGTTAGGATTTATTTAGTAATTCGGACCGGGGGCCCATGTTTAGTATTAAACCCAAGAAGTTGAATCAGTAAAGTATATATTGCCGCCCTGTGAGTCTTCAAAGTCTTGTTCAATTTATTTTTTTACTGATTTGTTGACTATATAATGATGGAAAAAAACAAAAATTTGACTCCGTCCCAGCGTTTAAACAATAGCATAATTGTGAGTTTAAATGTTCTAATTGTTGTCTCATGCATTTAAATATTCTAATTTTTGTCTCATGCATGAAACTCTCTAGTAAAAAGCAAGGCATATTAAAATAATTAAACCCACTATAAATTCAATAATGCAAATTAAATCATTGCCATAAACTCTCACTTCCTCCATCTCTCTCACATTACAAATCACCAATCACGTACGATGCATCTATTTCTCATTATTGCTCTCTCATTTCTGCTTCTCTTTATCTTGAAAATACTTCAAGTCATGTTATGGGCACCATTGAAAGTTCAAGAACACTTCAGAAAACAAGGCATTGATGGACCTGGATATTCCTTAATAAAGAATATAGGAGAAGGCATGGCCATGTTTGAAGAAGCAGAAAGATCAAAAGTAGATCCATCAAACCCTAACAGGTTTCTCCATAGGGTGGTGCCATTTTACACAAGGTTTGCTGACAAATATGGCAAAACATTCTTCCTTTGGGGGGGTCCTTTACCTAATATTAATATTGGTGACCCAGATATGATTAAGGAAATTCTTCAAGCCACTGGTAAAGGGTTCTTTGAGAAAAATGATTGGGATCCTTTGACTAAAATGCTCTTTGCTCAGGGGACTATAGGGCTTACTGGTGATAAATGGACTGTCCATAGGAGAATTGTCAACCAGGCATTTAACAATTTGCCCAAAATCAAGGTGCTTATATTCTCTTAACACCTAATATTTTTATTTTTATTTTTCTAAATGAGCGAAGTAGATAGAACCTAAACATAGTTTTTAACGCATATTTTATTGAAATTTATAAGCTTAACTTAACTCAAAAACTAACTTCACAGTATAGAATTGTCCAATATTATATTTTAAATTCATTTATTCACCACACTACCACGCAGTGGCTTTAACGGGCGTCCATTGCCTTGACTCAAAGGCAGCACGCCCATTTCTCCTTTTTTTATTTTATTTATTTATTTTTATTATATGTAAATTTTTTAATCTAGTGTCATTTAATTTTAATTTTATTTTTAAAAAATCATCATAAGTTTCTTGTTATTTATATCACATATGCACAAATAATTAATTTTTTTTTTAAAGTTTTTTCCTAAACATTCATTTAATCAAACGAAATACATTATATTTGATTAAATGAATGTTTGGAAAAAAAAAAATATTTTTAAAATATTTAATAATTTATGAATATGTGATATAAATAGTAAGAAACTTAGAATGATTTTTTTATAAATTTATTAAGTGAAATTGAAATAATATGACATTTCATTAAAAAAATTACATTTAATAATATAAAAAAATAAATGGACAGCCAAATGGCGCTCATTTCTATCAGTGACACTTGTTATGACGTCCACTCAAAATAAATGAGAATTGAGCGAGCACAATTGAGCCGTGTGTTGTGAGAAAATAAAATATATTATAGTTGATTAAATGAATGTTTAGAAAAAATAATTAGTCTAAAAAAATTTAATTACTTGTGCATATATGATGTGTGGTATAACTAATAAGAAATTTAGGATGATATTTTTAAATGAAATTAAAATTAAATAACTTTAGATTAAAAAATTTACATATAATAAAAAAAATAAGTGAAATAGATATTAAATAAAATTAGATTAAAAAAGTACATATGATAATTTTTTTAAAAAAAAATAAATAAAGAGAACGAGCGCCCATTTCCTTGAGTGGGCGCCCAGAAGGCAGCAAGCAAGCAGCCTGGTTGCTGCAGCAATGGGCATCCGTAGAAGCTCCTGGGTTAATTTTGAGGATAATTTTGTCTGAAAATATTTTCTTTGGTCAATTAATTTTTTTTTTTTTTCAAAATATGGGTTAATTTTGATAACGAGAAAAGTTAATGGGTCAATTTTATAAATTTTTCCATATTTTAATTATTTTGAATGAGAAAGAAATTAAATTAACCGTTAATGAAAAATAGGCATGGGTGCCGGATCTGGTTGAGAGCAGCTTACAAATGCTGGAGAAATGGGAGGAAGCAAGAGGAGGAAGAGACGAATTCGAGATTGAAGTGAATAAAGAAATAAATAATCTATCAGCAGACATCATATCCAGAACAGCTTTTGGAAGCAGTTTCACTGAAGGGAAGCGTATCTTCTTGTTGCAAGAAGAGCAAATGTATCTTGCTTCTGATGCTATGAGAAGCGTCTACTTTCCTGGCTTCAAGTGAGTTTTATGCATAATTTCTGATTTAAATAGAAAATTAAAATATGATTGAATGTTATATGATGGGGCAACTGTCTTTAACTATTGAAATTCATGGGCATAACCCAATCCAAAAGCCAGTTTGAGAGTTGAGGTTGCCAAATGTTTATATATTGAGTTTAATTGTTTATCTCAGCCAATGTGTAGACTGGTTTTTTGACTGGTTCATGTCACGTGGACAAGTAGTGTGGGCCCACACGTGCATGAGTGTGGTTCTGATACCATATTGAAATTCGTAGGCTTAACTTGTTCAATATTTATATTTTGAGTTTAATTGTTTATTTCAGCCGATGTGGGATATTCTTTCTCATTTAATAAAACGTACGTACCTATGCAGGTATGTGCCTACTAAGAAGAACAGAACTAGATGGAGACTAGAGAAAGAAATTCGAGAGTCAGTGTGGAGGTTGATCAAGAGCAACAGAAAATCAGCTGAGAATTCAAGAAATTTGCTTACTTCATTAATGACTCCTCACAAAAATCCTGAGGGTAAATCGGAAATGCTACAAGTGGATGAAATAATAGATGAATGCAAGGGCTTTTACTTTGCAGGAAAAGAAACAACAGCTAATCTTCTGACATGGGCAATTGTGCTCTTAGCTCAGCATCAAGATTGGCAATTTAAGGCCAGAGAAGAAGTTCTTCGAGTGTTTGGTGACAATGAACCTTCTGCCGACAAGCTCACTGAACTTAAACTTGTAAGTTCAATTCTTTACATTCTCCCGCTTTATAATTTTTATATTAAAGAAATAATGTGATATTATAAAAGTTGTAGAGGGTTTGTGATCTGGAGGTCTCAGGTTCGAGTAATAATTTCTAAAAATCTTGTGCGCTAAACCATCCTTTTATAGAGAGTTTCTAGTAAACCTAAAACTATAGTTGGAAAGTGTCAATCTCTTATGAGCTTTCACAAAAAAAACACTTTTACTCAGAAGTTGCTTAATTAATTTTATCTTTTGTTATAACAGGTAACAATGATTCTTAATGAAACCCTTAGACTCTATCCTCCATCACCATTGATTTTAAGGAAAGCAGCAAAAGATGTCACAATTGGTAACATCAACATTCCTGCCAACACAAGAGTTGTTTTAACAACAATTGCTATTCATCATGACACTGAAATTTGGGGCCAAGATGCTGAGCAGTTCAATCCCTTGAGATTTACTGAGTCTCCAAAGCATCTGGGAATATTTTTGCCATTTGGTTTGGGTCCAAGAATCTGCTTAGGCCAAAATTTTGCCTTGATTGAAGCCAAAATTATCCTTTCCATGATTCTCAGGCAATATTCCTTTGTCCTTTCTCCAACTTATATTCATGCCCCTATGTTGATCTTCACAATGCAACCCCAACATGGCGCTCAAATCATTTTTAGCAAACTTTCAAACTGATGATGTTTTCTTGGGGGTATTGTTTCGGCTGTATCTTTTAATGTGTTTTTCATGTGTTAGATTTATTCAAACATTGAATAAATCCTATATTGGAGATGTATTATTTGCTTTTATCATGTAATGTTTCATATAATATTGTCTAATAATGTTGTGGTATAAATACTATAAAGGTTTATATATATTTAATTCAGGTAATTGCCTTATATAGAGATGACATGGGTCTTCATATTTGTTGAAGGCTGTTTTTCGTTTCAGGGGTAATTTGTGAAAACTAATTTCTCGAACAAAATCTTTCCCAAGTAGTGAATTTGATTAGTTCGTTGGGAATCAAATCAAACTTGGTAAGCAAACAAGATTTCACAGAGAAAACAAAGGATTTAACATGATTTGGCGGAATGGATCCAACTTACGTTCATGGGAACAAAGGAAATAAAATCTTTTATTATGAGCTCGGGTCATACCGACCTGCTATATCTCTCGCTTACCCTAAGTTTTTTTCTCTCTTTTACAAGTTAACAGACTGCGTGAGAAAAATTCATCAATCCCTTACAATGAGTTCTCAACCCATTTATATAGTGCATCTAGATCCACTATTTCACCAATTCGTGACGTCAGTCACGTTACCATGTTATCATTGCGAAAGCTCTATTACCCAATCAACCTACAAGTAGTAGCTCCGCCGGCTGACACAACTACTCCCTGCCATTTGAAATTCATTAATTCAACCTTTCTTGGCAATTGCTACACACTATACCCATGTGTCAACCTGTATTCTAACCATTTGCGCGGTTTCTTGTGTTAGTAGGTAAGCTTGAGGCTTTCTTCTATCTCATCAGCCGTTGGCCTACTCCTATCTTACGTCGTCCGTCTAAGAGCATAATACTGTAACCCCGACCTATATTCTTGGGTCTGTACATCGAACAAGTGACATCATTCCTTGCATCTACCAACAGGTCGGGTCAACAGAGATACATTCACTTCACTTCCCTCACCTTCTCTTCAAAAGGGGCCAAGCCAACATTAAGTCTCTCCTTGGCCGTTTTAGTTATGAGTACGTAGAAACATTGAGAAATAGATTCCCTCAATGAAAGTCTGAACTGTTATAATTTTCTTCTAATGATCAACTTCCCCGGGTGTATGTGATTGTACCTCTACTGATATAGCCGATTTTGATGATTTTGATCCACTGGTCAGGTCGGACACCTCTGGATCTAGGGCCTGGACCCTCATCCTCGCAAAGACCTTGGACCCCCCCCCCCCATCTTGATAAGTGAAATCCCCATAATACTCTTCTCCATATTTCAAATCTTCTCGAGTCCGAAAATCATCATCCACAATATTCTTACCCCATCATCAATTAAAGTCTTGAGGTTGATGATTTTATTTGTAATTCTAATGAACCCATAAAAAAAAAAGTTTTCTGTAAGAGCCCAAACAAAATCAAAGTATAAAATCTCACAAATATAAATAAACATCATCACTTGAGACACCAGTATTCGAAAGTAAGTAGTTGCTTTTAGCAGGATATTTTTGTCAGTTAATCAACTATTATTTATTACACAGAGTTTATGAACATATGTTTGTAGCCACTCTTGCTTTAATCTTATCGCAAAATTGGGTTTTTTTTTTTAAAAAATTTTATTTTTTCATTTCTTTTTTTAATCCACACTCCTCTCTTTTTTCCTTATTTAATTGCTTTTTCTTTCATCTGACAAATTAGAATACCACCCTCTTTTTTTTTAGGGTACTACCTGTCATGTTTATGATTACTATAATATCTGCAATTTATAATAAAAGGAAACCTAAAACTCAAACAAATTGATTTGATTCTACCTGTAATATACATAAAAATCATATAATATAATATTGTAACCGATTACACATTTAGCTAAAAATCAACATTTAAAAATAATAATAATAATAATAATAATAAAAACAGCCAAATAATTGATAATCAATAACCAATTGATCCCACAAACAATAATAAATGAAAACCAAAACCTAATACATTTTTTTGTTGGCTACTTGTAACAAACACAACACGTTTCAAATACAGAAGAACATTCATTACTATATTTGTAAACATAAATCGTAAGAAACTTAAAAAAGCAATTTAAAACAATAAGTATAAATGATTTCAAATAGACAAGAACATTCATTACTATATTTGTAGATAAAAATCATAAGAAACTAAAAAAAATTGAAATACCTTAATAGCCTAAAACTGCAAACCTTCATAGCTTTTCAACATATTTTTTTCTCACCTTGAAGACTTCATTGTATTCCTTGTCGTCGCTTTTGTGGTGAGATTGATCTTTGCTAAACCATCAACACAAATCAAAACCCAATTTCCTAAACCTTCAGAGTTCTCAAGGAGGAAGATTGGCAGTCAGAGTTCCGACATTCAAAGTTGATTCACTCAGAGACTTCAGAGGTTCTGAAGAAAACAGCGGGATACGAGCTCGAGGAGTTTTTCGAGTTCTTACAGTCTAGATGTACTAGAGTAGGTGGAGTTGCCACCATAGGTCTTTTACCATTACTGTAAATTTTTCTCTTGATAGTGGATTTGGGCTGGTAGCCGAGATACCCGGAATGATTTTTTACTCACACGAGTTTTCCACTTCGTCACCAAAATACTTATGTTGATTTTGTGTGATTGCTTTTAATATTCTCTATTATATTTTAATTATTTGATATTGATGTTGCTTGTTAGAAATCCATAGAATCAATAGTTAGGACTTGTCTTGATTTATTATGTTAATTCTGCATAGGGTCAAAACCTTGGATAAATTCAAACTTTCAATTGGTATTATAGAGTAGTAGTATATAGGAGTCGTAGTATATCCATTTGATATCTCTATTTAAGGGGAGTAAGATTAAGGGGGAGTATGATATCTACTATCTATGTATACATTCGTGAGTTTTATTGCTGCTTTATCTGTTCTTTATAATCCCTGTGCTTTTCAGGTTTTGTTGCTGTTTGTGGATGTTTTAGGTAAGCAGATTTGGTAGATGTGGTGGTATTAATTTCAAGACTAATTGGTTAGATATTAGATCGAGTCTTCTTGTAATAAGTCACTGTTTTGATGGTTGGCAGTTGGCTACTTTCCTTTTTAGGTCTTTTACCGTAGTCTTTGTATTAGGTAGTGTTTTGTCACGGAATGCCAAATAGGGAGATTGTTAGTTACATTTTTATTGGCAATGTCCGTAACAAAACAAGTACAATTGAGTTGTAATAAGTCTTGAAGAACTTGGAGTAATTGGACTGGTATTTGGAAAAGTTGGAGCAAATTCGTTAGTGTTACGTTCGTTGAAGCGTTCGAACGTAAGATGTTAGTGACACGTTCGTTGTTGGGTTCGAACGAAATATTCTAGAGAGCAAACATTCGTGGTGCGTTCAAGTAAGCGTTCGACCGAAATATTCCAGAGAGAAAATGTATGTGGTGCGTTCGAGTAAGCGTTAGAGTGAACATTTCCAGAGAGCACGTGTTCGAATGGCGTTCAAACGCCCGTGCGGAACTGAGTTATTTTGGACGCCTATTTTTTTACCCTACCTATATAAAGAACATATAGCCATATTCCCCCAGTGTTGAAAACATATTCTCTCAAAGCTGCAAACCTTCATAGCTTTTCAACCTATATTTTTCTCACCTTGAAAACTTCATTGTTTTCTTTGTCTTTTCTTTTGTGGT
>SKCR01050333.1:0-50217 GCA_019454045.1 Zanthoxylum bungeanum
GATTACACTATCAATGTGTTTCATTGTCCTTGAAGGTTATTGCGATGTTATTTGGAACATATTTTCAAATGAATCCAAGGCTACTAGTGGATACATTTTCAGCATAGCTGGTAGGACTCTCTTGTAAATCTAAGACATATACCATCTTAGCTCAATCCACTATGGAGTCTGAGATGATTGCATTGGCATTTGCTAGTGAAGAAGCAGCTTGGTTAAGAAGCTTGCGATCATAGACCCTTTTATGGGAGACACTGATACTAGCTGTCTTGATCCATTGTGATTGTACTGCGACTATTGTAAAGATTCAGAACCGTTATTATAATGGTAAAAGACGACAAATACGTCATAAGCACAGCACAATCAAATAATTTCTCTCTATTGGAGCTGTAATAGTGGATCATGTACGGTCTGGTGATAATTTGGCTGATCCTTTAACAAAAGGACTAGTAAGAGATAAGGTTTTCAAAACCTCAAAATGAATGAGACTAATGCTCATAGAAAATTAAATCACTTTTGATGGTAACCTAACTTGATAGAGTGGAGATCCCAAGAAATAGATTTAATGAATAATAACAAGTCATGAAGTGATGTGAGATAAATCATGCTTTTATATTTATAAGTTCAATTCTAAAGAGCATGATATCCTAAAGCGATAGAAGGATGAGTTATTTTTAAACTCTTAATGTGTTATATACTCTATGTGGAGTAGAACACCTAACACATGAGTACTCTAAATAGACACACCTACGTGAATGTGGAAATATGACTGTTTTCAATGAGACATTAGCAATTTCTTTAGAGCATTCACTATATTGGGATATACGTGTATGATCGTAATGCACGGGCTTTTTGACCGCACCTTTGAAGGTTTCTGTGTATAACGTTGTTAGAGATAGAGTTCAGAACTACGAGGTAATAATCTGAATCGTCAACACTATGTAAAGGCTCAAGTCGACATAATCTTTTATTTATGCACGACCTTATATTATATTGCTTGATGAAAATATTTTATTAAAATTTAAGTGGAGGATTGTTGTAATATGAATTTTAAATGAGTTTTAATTTGATTAAAAAAAAAGATACAAATTTGTTTTGAATGTAGAGAGTTATTACAAAAACCACTATTTACTACCTCCTCCCATATTGGAAAGTTAAAAAACCAATTTAATGTTTATAAGGTGTTATATTGTGAATTCGATTTGGACCCCAAGAGGTACCGACTTTTGTGGAATGGTGAGGAGTTAGGCTAATGGTGGTTCACAGCACATGCGTGTGCGTCGTCGCCGGCATCGGTCGGCTGTGGGTGTGATATTATATATAATTTTTGGAAAACATTCATCTAAAAAAATTTTAAAACAAAATATTTTCAGTTTAAATTTTTTTATAAGTTACGAATTTTTTAAAAATTCAAATATGTAACTATTTTTTAAATTATAATTAACGTTATTTAAATAATTGGGTTATTAATTGTGTTAAAAAAAAAAGGGGCATAAAAATTTCCTAGTTTTCTCTTCACAAAAAAATAGAGAACTCAACACATCATCTTCCGTCTTCTGCCTAAAAAAACATATTTTTAGTGCGAGTTGTTTTCCGAACTTTCGATCAGTTTCGTGCAAAACTGGTTGAAACTGAATCTTGTTTTGGGATGTTTTATTCTAGAGATTATGGAACCGACATATTTTTAGCACAAACTTGAACAGGGCCGCGAATCGTCTTAAAAAAAGTGATATGGTTCTCGACTCAGCCTTTTAGTATCATTGTCCTACCATGTTTACTTCATTACTGTTCTTACAGCAGCCATAACTTTGATTCAAATGTAATAAATTTTGAATTTTATAAAAAGTGGTAGATATTATTTATTCTAATATAAATAAATCAAAATTATCCCATTAATAAATTAGAATTTTCATTAATTTATATAAGACATTTTAATAAAATTAAATTGAACAGCTGGCATGTAAGTAGCTCTACTCGACATCAGAGTTCGATTCTAACCACTTATTGATCTTTAAGAGTAAAGCCAGCAGCGACAACTGTGAGGCACAATTATTTGTGATGCTTTTTATATCAAAATTAAGGCCCCACTTTTGTTATATATCCTTGTAATTTACGACATGAATCTTTGTCCATTTTGTATGGATCAATATTTGTCGTCTTTGAATTTACTTGCAAGTTTAGCAATCTGCATGCATGCATCCGTCTGTAAACATCGCCCATGAAAAAGACCATTCCTCTAATGGCATAAAGATTTTTTTTAAAAATATCTGAAAATCCTGCAATCAAATCATTCCTTCCAAACTTAAATGAAGTAAATAAAATTACTAATTGTCTTATGTTCTTACAAAAAAATACACTATATGACTAAAAAATACTAATATCATCAAGAATCCATGTAATAAGCATAGATTTCAGAAAATCTTGAATCTTAATCAGGATTTGAGATTTTGTAATGTTAAATATATAATTTGAGATTATTTTTTATTTAAAATAAAAAATAATTTAAAATTCGAGATGATTTTTCGTCATTTCGATTTTTTACATAGCCTTCAATTTCAGATTTCACTTCACTCTCAGTCTCTCTCTCATGACTAAATCAAATACCTAATTTCAATTTCAGATTTTACTTTGCTCACTCTCATTTTTTTTATAAAAAAAAAAAATCGAATTACATACGTAATATAATCGTGTAATATTTGTGTTTTCCTTTTGGAAGTAATTTATTTGCGTGGGATAATGATTCCAATCAAGAGATTTTCATTATCATTTACTTAAGCACGGTGATAAATGTACTCACATAGTATAGATTTTTCTGTTTGGAAAGATTATAGAATTATATTTTTAAGCCCATTAGAAGAGATTGTGTATATAAAATATTAAATTAAATTAGTAAAATCACAATTTAATTATGATTTTATATTGAATGAGTACTTATTTAATACATTTATCATTATTGTTTACTCAAACCTACAGGATAATGTAAAAATTTGGTGTATAAAATTTTTGTCACTATGCCAAAAAAAGTTTTTACTGATACTAAATTACCATCAGTAAATAGATATTTACTAATACATCTATGTTAATAGTATCAGAAATTAATAAATCAGTGATTACTGATACTAATAACAGTAATTTTTTGACACAATAATATAAATAATATTTTGACATAACAATATCTGTAATATTCTGACACGATAATATTACTAATATAGCGATACTAAAACATTACTATATAATATTGATATAATTTTAAGTATCAAAATTTTTTGTTACTATTTAGTATCAGCAAATTATGTTATCCATGTTATTAGAATTTCTTTAAACAAAAAATTAAATATATACATATTTTTTTCCTGCTACACAATTTGAATTTGTACTAATATACAAACAAATACCACCTAATACTTCAATCTAAATTCATATAAATATCTTATAAAATTAACATTCTTACAAAAATATGGTAAAATTACACATTAATTCCAAAATAATCACAATATTCTTATAAAAGTGGCTATTAAGGGAACAATTCTAACAAAACCAACTAATTCGGCCGCAAATTAGATCGATTACCTTCGTCTTTAGGCTCTGAGACTGACGATCGGTTCTGTTTTCTGTGTGAGCGAAGTGAGAGTGGCTGGGATGGGGGCTGGCGAGCGAGAGTGAGCAAAGTGAAATCTAAAATTGAAATTAGGGATTTGATTTGGTCATGAAGGAGAGAGACAGAGAGCGAAGTGAAATATGAAATTGAAGCCTATATTTTTATTTTTATTTTTTAACTTCTAAATTGTTATTAGGGTTTGGTTTTAATTTCATTTTAAAATAAATTTTATTTTACCAATTATTAATTATAGAAAGTTAACTCAATGGTATTTGATTCAAACTTAAACATTTGACTTAAATAGGTTGGTAGTTTGAATCCAGATGGTTGCAAATCATGAATTTAATTTTAATTATTACTATTATTATAGTATTATAGATTTCTGACACTAAATTTCTTAATAATACTGTGTCAGTAATTTTTGTTATTTTTCTAAAAAAAAACCAAAAAATGGTGCATTTGTATGTATTTGCTAACACTTTTTGAAAAGTGTCACTAGTAAAGTACAGTAAAGCCTATTTTTATCGTAGTGTGTCTGTCTTTAAATTCGGGAAAAACAGAATGGAAAAAGGTCAATATTTCACAAAACTATTTGTGTAAATAATTTAGTTACGAAGCTCTCAAGAAACATGGATGGGTGGTTTTCAAATAACTCTAAAAAATTATTTTTAATAACCGGGGCTAGTATTGTTGGAGTTGGTGCTTAGAGTGTCAATACAGAATAATGTATTGTAAATTATATTTTATTATTTATTAATAAAATAACTATATTTTCATTTCAGTCTCTTAATGGAAATTATTGTGTAATTATCTATTTGTGTGTGTGTGTGACACCGAACTTAGAATATTTATGATGAAAACTAAAAAGTGTACATTAATAAAGAGAAAATAATTATTTTACACTTATAGTTTCATTAATTCCTTAATTTAGCACATTTGTGAAATAATAAATAAATCTATGTTTTAAATATTTTTATTATCATTTTTATTGCTTATGTAGATGAAATAATACTTTCGATGCATAACTAGAAAAACGTGGACGTGACATTTGGATTTTAGAGGTCATGAACTTAAAAGGGCTTTCTAACAGTGTACAATTTTGGAAATTCCAACCTTGCGTAATTTTTGTATTTTGGCCATAACTTTTTACTACGATATCGGATTGAGCCAATTCCAATTCCAGATGAAAGAAGATTCAAATATCTACAACTTTGCTATTTATAAGATTTTATAGTTATGAGATTTTCAACGTCGAGATTGATGAAATATTCAAAGTATGTTATATGTAATTCTTAAAAAAAAAAATTGGTGGGAGGGTTGCCATCCACATTTCAGTGGATGGATCCCTCCTTCACATGCAATTCCATAGCAACTGTAATAATTGCTATGCAATTTCAATTGAAGAGGTGTTGGGCACCTTTTTCTTCAGCCCACTCCATATTTTTCTCTGAGAATTTGTGGAGTTTCAGCCCTTGTGTGTTTTATTTTTCACGCTTTATTTTTCATAAAATAATGTAAGTTTTATTTAAATCATGAGTAGCTAATTTCATTATGTTGTGGTAATTAGTGAAGCTCTTAATATGAAAATATAGATTAATCTTACTTATATTATAATATATGAATTGTAATCTAAATACTAATATTAAATCTTAATCTGGGTTAATTATTGACAAATGTTATCACGCCTATATGGCTGGTGTTATTTATTTGGCATAATTGATTCCCGAAATAAATTAACTGGGTAATAATAATAATTTATATATTATAACAAGTAAGATTTCTATAAATTTGAAATATTAAAAGTGGATTCTCTAGCCCGAGTATTTTATTTTATTATTACATTTCAATTTTAAATTGTCAATCACTTCAAACAATTCATTTTTTTTTATTTTCACTCGAATTATTATTTTATTTTACTAAATCTATTCTCTTTGGACAGACTCCAGACTTACTGTAACATCCCCGATCTGGAGATGCTACCAGTAGGGAATAGGCCGTATCATCCCCATGAGCCTCTGACAATAACCAGTACTACTAATCTCATTTCAAATATAATTTATACATGGGACCACAACCCAACTTTACATCAAGAAAATACATGTCTAACTCTTAACTAGATACTCATTATTTCTTTCTATTACAACTCTATTTACGGACACTTAACTTATTACAATGACTTACACAACAACAATAATTTATGCATGCAACTTCACTTGACTCTGATTAGATTGTAAGTCTGCTTGACTCCCTTTCTGACAAGACTTGGTAGACCAAACATTCTAGTGAATGCCATCAGTATCCGTCATCTCGAGCTCGTCCTCCGGGTACACCTGTAAAACAAAAACACTGAGAGTGGGGGGTTAGATCATTTGAACGATCTAAGTGAGTGGATGATTTAAAAACAGAAATTTGAATACTTATAAAACATCCAATTTTTGAAATCGAAAACCATTTCTGGGGAAACTGATATTTTCTAGAAGCTTTCCATCTGGAAATATTTTCTATCTGAAAGCATCTTTTTCTTCTTGAAAAACCTTTGTGAAATCTGTTTTCTCTCTGTAAAGTTCTGGAAATCTTATAAAACTTTTTTTTCCTCAAAACTGTCTTTCCTGAAAATCTGTCTCTGAAAACTGTTTCTAAAATATCTGTTTATGAAAACTATCTCTGAAAAACCTGACGCATGGAGGCTTTACGTATCACCGTCCCACATACGCCTAACTAGAGCCAGAAGTGCAAATCAATGACATTGAGGCGTTACGTATCGCTGTACCCCAAAACATGCCACTCTTGTCCCTGAAACTAGTGGTATTGGGGCGTTACGTATCGATGTCCCCCAAGCTACTGAACTAGAACCGGGGGTGGGGATCTATGCTACCCACCAGGCTCTGAATCTAGGATCTAGGGGTATCCGTCATCCCTAGTCCTGAAACTGCGTGTGCACACGATCTTTGAGTCTGTCAGTTACATATTTGTGTCAAGTTACATACTGAGGTGGGTTTTTCCCTCATGCCTAAAAAACATGAAGTCATACTTTGAAAATATCTTTTTCTAAATCATCTCTTAAAACATGATCTTTCATGAAATATCTGTAATAAAATTTACTAATGCCCTAGGTGCGTGAAAATAAGTTTTTTTACTTGAAACAGTGTAAATAAAAAAAAAAGATAACTTAGAAGAGAGTGTCCACCCACTGATTTGGAGTCCTGCTAGCATAACGTCACTTTGTCGAAGGAATTTACGGTTCCTGCGATAACTTTTAATTGATAACTCTCATTAGAAAAATGAATTGAGGAATATATTACGGAATTAAGCTAAGTTTATCAATTTAAGTACTTGCTATCGCTTTAAGACATATCATACGTATATCGTGATGTAATGTATGTATACGAGCTGACACGAGACCTTTAGGGTGGCCTCGCTAGGGTGGAACTGGAATGAATTAAAACTATTTTGGGGAAATTCTGATTCTCGTGTGGCGACGCACGGCCTTGAGCGTCATGGCTCTCAAAATTCCAGAAACAAATATGTAAAAATTTCTTGTGTGCCTCGCGATGCAAGGCATTGCGTGTCGCAATGATGACAATCCAGAAATGAATCTGCATAAATTTCCTAGTACGCGTCGCGACGCTGACCCCTTGGGCGTCGCGACGCACATTTATTTTTCAGGTTTCCAACAGTTGCTTTTCAATATCTAGTTTACCCTAAAGTATCACCAACACTTTTATACTAAAACCAATACACAATTCATTTCATTAAGCTTCAACTTCACATGTTCTATACCACTATCTAATCATCAAACAACTCTTTAATCTTATCATTTTTGATTTTAGCTCAACACTTAGGATTCCCAAATTTTTGAATATTTCATCATACAATTAACTTCTTTACTTACTAACCACTTAAATGCATTCCCTAGTATGCCAATAACTCTAACATAGCATCAATTTCACAATCCAAATTTTGGGTCAAGTTGGCCTTACCTCATTTCTTTGATTTCATTCATCCTTTAAGTCTTCCATGTATAGTATTCTTATTCTTTATTTAATGTTAGAGTTTTGGCATTTATTTTCTCTTATTTCCTCTCTCTTCATTCTTTTTTCTTTCTTTCTTCTTCTTCTTTCTCCTTTTTCTTCCTCTCCCAACGTTTTCTTCTCTCTCTTTTAAAATTATGGGGATATTTGAATAGTATCCCCATTTTATACTAGGGCTATTTGAAAATAGAAGGATTTAGAAATTTGGAGAAACTTTGAGAATTTACTAGAACGACCCTTATGTATTATTCTTCAGAATTTTTGATATATATTTTCAACCTATTTTGGTTCGAATTTGGAAAAATATTCAATACGGAAGTTGTAGGTCTCGATCTCAACTTTCCGGCGATATAAAATTCATAAATATCGGAGATTGTATGAGAAAGTTATGGCCCAAACACCATGGGCTGTCCGGAGTGGAACATCGAATAATTTCGTATCGGAATTTCAAGAAATATACTGATTGTCCTCAAAATCATTTCATGAGTGTATAAATGTCCATTCATAAGTTATGTTATGTGACACTCGTCCCACAATGTAACAGTAGTCGAAATTACCGGTCCTTACAAATTCTTACCCCCTTAAATCGGATTTGTCATCGAATCCCTTTTGGGGTTAACTCAAAGATTCATCTTGGTTCGAGGATATCTGTGTCTTTGTTTATTCTTATCTTCCTTAAATTCCTTTCTGCTCTTCTGTTTGAAACTTAATATTTAACCCCTGGAAATCTCTTGTCATAACAACAATAATTCCTAAATATCCTTAAGAACTTTTGTTATTCTTCACATCTGAGTTCTTTACTTAAAACAGTGTAAATAAAAAAAAAGTTAACTTAGAAGTGTTGGACAATTATGACCCATAGCGTCACTATTTGTACAGATCATGGTGTTGTTGTACAAATTAACTGTGTGACAAAGGAGATTGCACTCTTATCATTTGTGATTAGATGACCAAGATATATAAATGATATGAGGTCCTTATGATTTGTTCCTGGATTGAGAATGATATGAGACAGTATCAATCCACGAAAGATAAATCATTAAATATCCCTAGTCAGAGTATTATCGAGATTGGACATCGATGAATACGTAAAAGACTAGTATTACACTTGTGCTCATTGTAAGGGCATAGCGGCATAGTTCTCATATATTTGGGTATAGGATACTCATGGAAGTGTAATAGGAGGTTGTGTTTTACCGATGGTACGGGAAACAGCTTCGCTCTGGATAGACCCCCTCAGAATTCCATTGGTAGTATGACTATGTGTCTATGGAAGTCCGAAATAGGGGTAGGTGTATTTGGTCTTAACCTGAGACTTGCACCGCTAATACTTACGACAATCAATATACTTTGGTTGCGGTCGTCCAGGACCTTAATAGGTTCTGTGTACGCCAATGATGGGTATATTGAGAATCGTAGTGTGTTGGGTGTGATGTCAAGACGAAAGTGTCACTTCAGTCATATGGAGTTGATGATCGCGCAGGGATACATAACTGGTTCTCTAAAAAGGTTGCAACCGTCGGGATAATATGACATGGTCATGATTATCCGATATTAAAGAGACTAGTTGCTCGTCATCCGATATATGCTTCGTACGGGGTAGACACTGTACCAGCCCCAGGCCTTGCATGTGATCATCCGATACTGGATCGAAATACGCAATACTACGTATACTACGCCTGATATAGATCCTTTATTCCTGTAAGGATATTTCAGGAGAATTGGGTAGGCATGGTGCTTTGTTAGAAGCCAACCTTGTCTTGTAAATCGGTACAAACGTAGTACGAGGTACTTACGTGTTCGGATAGTCCGACGACCGAATTTACTGCCAATATATCCGGGGATCTCATGGGTCGCTTCCCGAAGATTCACCGATGACGTATGACTCGCACTTTTAATTAATCTAGGATTAATAAGAAGAGGGAGAAAATTAATCTGGGATTAATTACGGGGATATTTTATCTGGGATAAAATATCATTTGAAGAGAGATAACGTTTAATTTAGAATTAATCGATTAATTAATATATTCGATATATTAAACGAAATTGGATTTCGATGCGGAATTAAAATTAGATTTTAATTCGGGCGAACAAATTAATTTAGAATTAATTCGTTAGCGACGTGAATAGTGATTATGCTAGGCATGACTATTTAATTAAATTAGATTTAATTACGTCGCAATGGAAAATTCGTTAATTTGGAATTAGCGAACCCGAGCCCGGGATTGTTTGCGAGCGCATTCGCATTTCGAATTTGAGTGCGGCACGCAAGTCAAATCAAGCGTCAAATCGCTAGTCACTTCAAGCGTCAAATAACTTGTCACTTTGAGTGATGTGACTTGACAACTTGATTGACTTGATGTAAGTTGATGTTTGTGTGTTTGACACTCAATTGTGACGTTTGAAAGACATATACAAATATTTTAATATTTGGTATTTGATTTTCAAATTTTTTGGTATATGTTTTTAGAAAACAAATACACAAAAACACATTACACTTTTTCAACTCCCTCTCTCTCTTTCCTCTCTTCTTCCTCACGCCCAAGGGGCTGAAACTTTCTGGTTTCTGGTTTGAAAAAATTGTGAGAAGGGAAGCCAAAGTGCTTGGTTTTTGTGGCAAAAATCAAGAGAGCTAGCACTCCGAGAGACATGCGAAGGTGATAGGGAAGTCCACCTATGAGCCATGAATCGTTTGACGAAGCTTGGAGCTCAAAAAAACTTAAAGATGAAGCCGAATCTTGGAGGCCAAAATCAGCCACTGCCGAGCAGAAATGGAATTTTTATTGCCTCCCGCATCGCTCAACCGCTCGATGTGAGTATTCCGCAACTCCCTCGTTGTATTCACTTATGTTTCATGCTTGTTTATTGATCCTTGGGACTCCAACAATGGTATCATGAGCAAGGAAAAGCATGAAATTGATTTAGGGCTTAAAATTGGGTAAATTGTATTTGAGCATGTTTTAATGAAATTGGATGAATTAGTATGCTTAAATATGTTTTAATTGAAGATTGATTGGATAGATTTGTTGAAAAATTGTTTGGAACATTTTTCCCCAATTTTGTTGTGTTGGCCGAATGGAGTGGAGCCCTAATTCTTGGTGTTTTTTGATTTTTTGATTCATTGGATGAGTTGGAATCAATTGGGATGTTGATTTTATGTCGATTGTGGAATTAATTGGATTGAAACCGAATCGAACACAAAATTCCCCAAATTGCCGAGAGTAGTAAAGCATGTAATTGGGTTTGATTTTTGATAAAATGTGTTGGACATGTTTTGTTGTATTTGAGCATGATTAATTGTATAAATTAATGTTTTGGAAATATTGATTTGGGTGATTAATTGTGTTATACACTTTAGTGTAATTAAATTGGAAAATTGGATTTTTGGAATTTAATTATTTGGGCCTTAAAATTGGATTTGGGCTTGTTATGTTGTTATTGGGCTTAGTTGTACTAAGTTGGGTTTAGGAAAAATTGGTTGGATCCAATTGGGCCCAAAACCGCCTCCATAAAGCTCAAATGCGACTTAATGGACCTTTAAAGTTTAATTGGGCCTAATGGGCCTAAATTGATTTCTAAGCTTATGGGGTAACTCCCGGATTGGATTTTGGTTATTCGGTTTGACCCGAGTTGACCAAAAGTCCATGCCTCAAGAAATTAATTAAAATCCCATTGGACTTTAATTAAATTGACGTTGGACGTTAATCGGGCTTTGAGACCCGTAACGATTAAATTTGGAATTTAAGTCATAAAAGTTCATTAATAAAGTGTAGTATTTAATTTGGAATTAAATATTGAATTAGTATTAAATACAAATTGAATTGGATTTAATGTTGTAGTTTAATTTAATTCGAGAATTCGTACTTTGAGTACTTATTCGCAAAACGATTTTGACTCGAGCAAAATCAAATCGTTGTTTGAACATTGGATGATCACTAATTATCAGATTAATTAATTTGATTAGATTGATTGATAACATGCTTGTGTGAATACATGGTTGCGATGCATGAATAATGTATATCATATGGATATTAGATGGGTGGGGCAATTTTAGAAATTGTTGTAATAAATTTGGAATTTATTAAATTGGACCTGCGTGTCCAGCCTTATACCTCCATATTCTTTGTATTCTCTTCTCACCTATTCCCCTCAATGTAAATGAGGTTTATTTAGAAGTGTAGTGTAACGGGTAGAAGTAAATACATGTGCTAGCAGGAGAGAGAAATGGAGAGATTTGATCTAGGATCATTGTGTAAAGTATCCATCCGCATATCATTATTATTTTATTCATATGCGCTTTATTATGTGTTTAGAATGCATGTTTAAGGGTGTATGATGATGAGACCTTAACAAAGATAATAAATTGGTTGCCAATTTGCACTCGAAAAACCCTCGCAAAATAAGAAGGGTCTTTCCTTCCATTGAGTGATTCTCACTCAAGATCCGAGACTGGCATTGGCTTGTTGGCCAAAGTCAAGGCCTTTGTCCGTCGATGATGTGTTTGAATCACGAGAGCTTTGTTCCATATTAGTGTCTTATCCAAGTTGTGGTTTGTTGGCCAAAGTCAAGACCACTTCTCGTCCATCGGCATTGATTACGAAGCTTTCCATGGTCAATGGGTTGCGCTTAACTGGGATCACTAAGTTTGTTGTGCCAAAGCCAAGGCTTAGTTGATTCAGAGGAAAAAGGTTAGGTAATACATTGGATGTATTGGCATATATAAGATATATGTTTCGGACTTGGATGTCCCCCTACCGGATCTAGGAATTGGATTGGATCCAATCGATCTTAGAGATCTACCTAGTTAATTATCATACAATTTGTTAGCCAAAGTCAAGATTGTGTGATATTTAACGGGATTTTAGCCCGCTAGGAAACACGGTTTCCTGAGTACTCGACATAGGGTTAGAGGTTCGCCGAAAAATAGTGGGAGGCAAATATTGAATTTGCAATATTCGTTTAATTACTTGCCATACGCTCTCAATTCAAGTATCATACGTCAAATAAATTAAATGTTAGTTGGACTAATATTTAAATGTTGTTTTCAATAAATAGTTGGACTATATTCAAACTATTCATTTATAGTTGATTTTATAATTGGATTATAGTAATCAATATAATTGATTTTAATCTATTAAATTATAGTTGGTTAAATAGTTGGACTATTGTAATCATTATAATAAATAGTACCTAAATCGTTGATTAAATAGTTGGACTATTAAAATCAAGATATAATTGAAATATTGACATTTAAAACATAATCCTAGGGAAAATGTATTTAAATGGTTTAATTTTCAAATTGGGAATAATTTCAGGATGGTCCTCGAAAATAATAAGTTACTTTATTTGATAAAATAACATATTATGCCTAAGCCTGGAGTTAAGCAAATAGTAGAGCATAATCTTTGGAAGATTTATGTGATGATAACTTAAGTGCTTAATCCATTAAGCTTGTCGCAGTAGACTCTTTAATTTCTGAATCAGAACTAAGGATTAGATCCTTAAAGTATGATAATGAAATTGAAGGATCTTCAAAGAATCTATCCTTAGATTTTAGAAGTACTATAATTGCAACAATAACTCTTGGAGAGTTAATGACTATTCTCAAGGAGACAAAGTCAAAGTTTGCAATAAGGCAAGTAGCGCAAGGCGCACCTTTTTTCGATATTCTAGAAGGCCAAGGCTTGGCCAAAGGCTTCTGGAATGTGGGAAAGGGCAAAGGCAATATCATTATAATCTTCTGGCAAGATAAAGGACATATCCCAAAATGTCTGCCTAAATGTGGCAAACGGGATCGCGAAAGCGTGACTGCCGTTTGGACAAAACAGACATGAAGGAATTGAAGAACGAGCAAGGCTCCGACTTCAAATATGTTTGTCATAAATATATTCACTACTAGTATTAAAATTGGATTTTAGATACAAAGTGTGATATATATATATATATATATATATACTGATGTTCAGAATCTGCTATGAGCAGGATAATGACATCAATTGAGATTTAATCTGCGGATTGGAAATGGGACGAAAGTCGCTGTTTTAACCATAGATACCTAAGTTTAGGAACTACCCTCGGGTGTGTACTTAAATTTGGAAATTGTTATAATGTGACTAGTTTGACTAGAAACATCATCTCTATATCAGTGTTTAACCCGCTGCGGGTAAACCTTTATATTCTAGAACACTAAAGTGTTTTATTATATAAAGATGATATTGAGATAAACACATTAGATGTGAATAACAGAATTTATATTTTGAATATAAATAAATCTCAAATATATAACATGACAAACAAACAGCTCAAACTGATTTGATCAGAAGAAACTAATTTGTGGCATTGTTGTCTGGGACACAGTTAAACAAGACTCGTATATCCACACTTTTGAATAGTGGGTTCTCGGACTAATTTGATTCAATTCAAATAAAGTCTACGAATCTAGTTTATTGGGCAAAGTGCCTAAAAAACTATTTACTTGGTAAAAGTGTAAGTGCCACCGATCTCTTAGCCCTAGTTCATAGTGAAGCAAGTGGGCCCATATCTAGCTAGGCTAGAGGTGGATATGAATATTTCGTGACCTTTACGAATGTGGCATCGCGTTATGGTGATGTGTTTCTTTGAAACACAAATCGGAAACTTTTAAGTTTCGACACGAAATAGACAAACAGATCGGCTATAGTATTATACCGTCACGGTTAGACCGTAATGGAAAATACTTAAGCAATAAGTTTCTCGTGTAATTGAAAGAGTATAGTATTCTTTCAATTAGGACTCCTCCCGGAACACGTCAATTTGACGGTGTGTCCGAACGAATAAACCGAATTTTGTTGGACATGATAAGGTTAATCATGAGTCGCTCTGAGCTACCATTTCCTTCAACGGATAAGCTTTGACAGTGCAGAACTTATTTTGAATAAGGTTCCATTAAAATCTGTTTGACAGATATCATATTAGATATGAATAGGAAAGAAACTGGGTTTCTCATTCCTAAATATTTGGGTATGCTAGGCATATGTTTGGATGATACCAAACTAAAACCCAAATTGGATAAGTGTCAATTGTAGATTATCCTAGGGATACCATAAGTATAGTACTTATACAACTCACGAGAGAACAATTAGATTGTTGCTCACCATGCGGTTTTCCTAAGAGGAATACCGATATGCAGTGGTAAGTGGGAGGATAGTAAAACTCGATGAAAATCAGAGTAATACTATTCTAGGCACCGATTCCTTAATGGAACATAAATAGTTCATCAAGGATGAATCTATACCATAATCTTCGAATACACAAGAAACGCATAGGTCGGAGAGAGTCAGAAAACAACCTGGGGTATGGGTTTCTGATCTCACCTCATAAAGATGTCTATCTTATTGAGGTATACCAACTGACTACGTATGAGGAAGTGATACAAGGTATCGACTCCATATTATGACAAAGTGTCATGAATCTGAAATGGATTCCATGTAAATCAACAAGTTTAGATACTAGTTGATGTACCGCAAGGCATTGTGCCTATTGGTACTATATTAGTCTTCAAGGAAGACATACATGGAAGACAATATACCAACGTATAAAGCTAGGCTCTTAGCGGAAATGTATCGTTATCAACATTGTGTTGATTACGTTTCAACCTTTTACCTGTTGCCACGGTAAATCCATTTGGATAATGCTTGCTAATGCTGCATGTTTCATTTATGAAATATGACAGCTGAACGGGAAAATCGCTTTCCTGAAAAGGAAACCTTTTGGAGGATGTTTACAACATCCTGTCGGTTTTGTCGTACCATAACTAGCAAACAAGGTTTGCGGGTTATTCGATCCATGTTTGGATTGATACAAGCATAAGGTTCTTGGAATTATCATTTTGATGTAATCATAATTGTTTATGATTTAATTCAAAACGAAAATGATTCTTGTGTATATGAGAGGGTTAGTGGGAGCGCACTGACAGTGGCTGTCCTATAAATAATGATAACATATGTCATTTCTTGGAAATGATATTCCAATAATAACAATCGGTGAAAGCTTGGCTTTCGAAAACTCTCTGAGAAATCGTACATTGAAAAGTGTACGTGACCTGGTGTCTCATACGCTTTGAGCATATGAAGTCACAATCGGGCCAATCGAAGTGATAGTCACTGGATTGATGTTAAGAACATCTGTTAGTATCTTAGAGAACTAAGGATGATGTCTTAAACTAAGGAGATGGGGAACTTGAAGTGACTAGGATCACTGTAGCAAGTTTCTAAACCGATAAAAATGACTATAAGTCGCAAACGGTACTATACAGTTTGAATAACGGAACAGTGAGCTGGAAATCTTCCAAGCAAGATACTGTTACCGAATAAACAAAAAATGCGTGTTGTTGCTGCAGCTGAGGCGGCAATAGAAGCCTTCTGGGTCGATAATAAATCTAATTTGATTAGATATAATTCTGTTAGCAGTTGAGCTAGGCTTGAGCATAGGCTAAAGAATTAATGGTCTTATCAACGATCCAGATACATACTTCGATATTCATCTAATTCGTTCGGATCATACATCATGGCGATGTAATGATCGAATAAATCGCATCAGACGATAATCATGCAAATCCGCTGACGAAAGCCTTTTCTCAGCAATTTGAGCCAACCGTACATAGTTCGGGTGTAAGACACTCGAGTGACTGGCTATAGGCCAAGTGGGAGATTGTTGGACAATTATGACCCATAGCGTCACTATTTGTACAGATCATGGTGTTGTTGTACAAATTAACTATGTGACAAAGAAGATTGCACTCTTATCATTTGTGATTAGATCACCAAGATATATAAATGATAGGAGGTCCTTATGATTTGTTCCTGAATTGAGAATGATATGAGACAGTATCAATCCACGACGGATAAATCATTAAATATCCCTAGTCAGAGTATTATCGAGATTGGACATCGATGAATACGTAAAAGACTAGTATTACACTTGTGCGCATTGTAAGGGCATAACGGCATAGTTCTCATATATCTGGATATATGATACTCATGGAAGTGTAATAGGAGGTTGTGTTTTACCGATGGAACAGGAAACAGCTTCGCTCTGGGTAGACCCCCTCGGAATTCCATTGGTAGTATGACTATGTGTCTATGGAAGTCCGAAATAGGGGTAGGTGTATTTGGTCTTAACCTGAGACTTGCACCGCTAATACTTACGACAATCAATATACTTTGGTTGCGGTCGTCCAGGACTTTAACAGGTTATGTGTACGCCAATGATGGGTATATTGAGAATCGTAGTGTGTTGGGTGTGATGTCAAGACGGAAGTGTCACTCCAGTCATATAGAGTTGATGATCGCGCAGGGATACAAAACTGGTTCTCTAAAAAGATTACAACCGTCGGGATAATATGACTTGGTCATGATTATCCGATATTAAAGAGACTAGTTGCTTGTCATCCGATATATGATTCGTACGGGGCAGACACTGTACCAGCCCCAGGCCTTGCATGTGATCATCCGATACTGGATCGAAATACGCAATACTACGTATACTACGCCTGATATAGATCCTTTATTCCTGTAAGGATATTTCTGGAGAATTGGGTAGGCATGGTGCTTTGCTAGAAGCCAACTTTGTCTTGTAAATCGGTACAAACGTAGTATGAGGTACTTACGTGTTCGGATAGTCCGACGACCGAATTTACTACCAACATATCCGGGGATCTCATGGGTCGCTTCCCGAAGATTCACCGATGACGTATTAATTAATCTGGGATTAATAAGAAGAGAGAGAAAATTAACCTGGGATTAATTGCGGAGATATTTTATCTGGGATAAAATATCATTTGAAGAGAGATAACGATTAATTTGGAATTAATCGATTAATTAATATATTCGATATATTAAACGAAATTGGATTTCGACGCGGAATTAAAATTAGATTTTAATTCGGGCGAACGAATTAATTTAGAATTAATTCGTTAGCGACGTGAATAGTGATTATGCTAGGCATGACTATTTAATTAAATTAGATTTAATTACGTCACAACAGAAAATTCGTTAATTTAGAATTAGCGAACCCGAGCCCGGGATTGTTTGCGAGCGCATTCACATTTCGAATTCGAGTGTGGCAAGCAAGTCAAATCAAGCGTCAAATCGCTAGTCACTTCAAGCGTCAAATCACTTGTCACTTTGAGTGATGTGACTTGACAACTTGATTGACTTGATGTAAGTTGATGTTTGAGTGTTTGACACTCAATTGTGATGTTTGAAAGACATATACAAATATTTTCATATTTGGTATTTGATTTTCAAATTTTTTGGTATATGTTTTTAGAAAACAAATACACAAAAACACATTACACTTTTTCAACTCCCTCTCTCTCTTTCCTCTCTTCTTCCTCACGCACAAGGGGCTGAAACTTTCTGGTTTCTGGTTTGAGAAAATCGTGAGAAGGGAAACCAAAGTGCTTGGTTTTTGTGGCAAAAATCAAGAGAGCTAGCACTCCGAGAGACATGCGAAGGTGATGGGGAAGTCCACCCATGAGCCGGGAATCGTTTGACGAAGCTTGGAGCTCAAAAAAACTTGATGAAGCCGAATCTTGGAGGCCAAAATCAGCCACTGCCGAGCAGAAATGGAATTTTTGTTGCCTCATGCGTTGCTCAACCGCTCAATGTGAGTATTTCGCAACTCCCTCGTTGTATTCACTTATGTTTCATGCTTGTTTATTGATCCTTGGGACCTTTGTAAACTCCAACAAGAAGAGAGTGTCCACTCACTGATTTGGAGTCATGCTAGACCGATTTGGAGTACTACTAGCATAAATTTCCTTTGCCAGAGGAATTTATGGTTCATGCGATAACTCTTAATTGATAACTCTGATTAGAAAAATGAATTGAGGAATATATTACTGAATTAAGCTAAGTTTATCAATTTAAGTACTTGATATCGCTTTTAGGCGTATTATACGTATATCATGTTGTAATGTATGTATACGAGCTTATACGAGACCTTTAGGGTGGCCTCTAACATGCTAGGATGGAACTGGAATGAATTAAAACTATTTTGGGGAAATTCTGATTCTTGCGTCGCGACGCACGACCTTGAGCGTCGCGACACTCATAATTCTAGAAACGAATATGTAAAAATTCCCAGTGTGCGTCGCAAGGCCTTGCGTGTCGCGACGCTGACAATCTAGAAATCAATTTGCATAAATTTCTCAGTACGCGTCGTGACGCTGACCTCTCAGGCATCGCGACGTGCACCTATTTTTCAGGTTTCCAGCACTTGCTTTTCAATATCTAGTTTATCCAAAAGTATCACCAACACTTCTTTACTAAAACCAATACACAATTCCTTTCATTAAGCTTCAACTTCACATGTTCTATACCACTATCTCATCATCAAATAACTCTTTAATCTTATCATTTTTATTTTTAGCTCAACACTTAGGATTCCCATATTTTTGGATATTTCATCATACAATTAATTTCTTTACTTACTAACCACTTAAATGCATTCCCTAGCATGCCAATAACTCTAACATAGCATCCAACTCTTAAAATTTCACAATCCAAATTTTGGGTCAAGTTGACCTTACCTAATTTCTTTGATTTCCTTCATCCTTTAAGTCTTCCATGTTTACTATTCTTTTTCTTTATTTAATGCAAGAATTTTGGCATTTGTTTTCTCTTCTTTCCTGTCTCTTCATTCTTCTTTATTTCTTTTTTTTTTCTCCTTCTTCTTCCTCTCCCCACATTTTCTTCTTTCTCTTTTAAAATTTTAGGGATATTTGAATAGTATCCCCCTTTTATACTAAGGCTATTTGAAATTAGAAGGATTTAGAAATTTGGAGAAACTTTGGGAAATTACTAGAATGACCCTTGGGTATTATTCATCCGAATTTTTGATCTGTATTGTCAACCTGTTTTGGTTCGAATTTGAAAAAATATTCAACGTGAAAGTTGTAGGTTTCGATCTCAACATTCAGGCGATATAAAATTCAAAAAAATCGGAGTTTGTATGAGAAATTTATGGCCCCAATACTGACCGGTGCGTAATCACACGCGTATAACGCAAGCACACGTATCGTTCAAGTAGTATAAAAAGTATCGATCCCACGAGGACTTAATACCTAATCTATTAATTTTATGAGGTCAAATGATTACTAGTATCCAATTGGTTGATTGATTGATTGGGAATGATGATGATTTTAAATTTAAAACAAAGTAAATAAAATTGCGCAAAAGTAGGTTGAGGAAAATTCAAATTTATAAAACTATCCAGGGTTGTGATTTCTTCCAATATCATTTTAAAAATGAAGTGGTTATTTCATTTTTGTGAAACATATCGGTTTTTAACCTGGAACACGAAATTATGCGAAAGCCTATGTCGATGGTCAGACGCAAATACCCAGTTTAACCCAATTGAACCATATGTATATGTCAACCAAATTACCTGGATTCATTAAGTTTAAGTTCCAATTATGGCTACCCCGCCCGACAGGTATATGTCTATCCTGTAAGGAAATCTATTAAATGGTTATATATCCTCAAGGAAGATCGTGGGCTATTAAGTTTAAGGATGAAAAAAATTACTTTGTCAAGTTTATTTTAGATTTACCAGATCAATCTTATTAGTGGCCAGTTAACAAGACGCATTAAGCTTAAGACTTAATAAGTAAACTTATAAATTACCCAAACTATAAAATAACCCCTTATAAACCAGTGATATTAGAAGTTATCACAACCCCAGATAACTAACTTAGTTACGACACATAACTAGGGCTAGTAAAAACTTAAAAGTAAAAGACATAAAGTAAGAATGCTGAAAAGTAAGTGCGGTAAAGTAAATATTGAAAAGTAAAATTACAATAATATAAAATGCTAGGGTTAAAGGATATACTTTTACTACTACTATTTTAGATATCCCCTTAATATAATATATTAACTTGTGATAGTATTACCAACCAACCATATAGGCGGTAACCTGATTAAGTCAAATTAAGTCCAACCAGCCATCAAGGCGGTAATATTTGTCCATAAACCTGCCATATAGGCGGTAAATTACCAACCGACCAACCAGGCGGTATCATTGCTTAGTCAAATTAGAATCAATTTAATATCAATTACCAACAGGCCAATATAGCGGTATCCTCATTAAGTCAAATTTTAAATAGTGAATATATTATAATTAAGGGAGATTAATCTAAATAGCAGTAATAAAAGTTTTACCTTTCACCCTAGCAGGGGGAAGTTGCCTCCTCATGTTGAATAGTAAAAACTGAAAAATTAAAGAAAGTAAATTATTATTACAGAACGTAATAAGTATTAATTACAAAACTGAAATTAAAATAAACTAGATATGAAAACTCCATATTTACATCAGAGAATTCAGAGAGAGAAATGTACATCTGAAACTGAAACCTCGAGCTGAATTTATAGGCCTCGGTAAGGTGTGCGCATCGCGATGCGCTCTTCGCGTCGTGACGCGTCACATGTCGCGCTCTGGTTGGCTGCTTCAGATTCTTATCCGATGACGTGGCAATGTGGATAATTGACTCAATAATTATGCTGACGTGGCGATGACGTGGCAACACGTGGCGATGACGTGGCAACACGTGGTGAAAGTGATTGTCGACACCGTATGATTGCGAAACGTGGCATGCTGTGATTGGCTGATGATGATGTGGCACTGACGTGGCGAGTTGACTCGGTCTACTGCTGATGTGAACGATGACGTGGCTGACACGTGGCGACACATGGCGTGACACGTGGCGATTGTCGGCACCATAGGATGATGACACGTGGCACGACGCACGTTAGAAGATCGGCTGTGATGTTGACATGTGGCAGTCGCACGTTAGCAAGTCAAACTTTTCAGATTCTGACACGTGTCACTCGGCGCACGTTAGCGGCTCATGGCGCATGTTAGGCCTCACAACGCGTAAAAATACCAAATTTCCCTTTTGTCTGTTTTTCACTGTTTTGGCCCCAAATCACCTCCAAAGAGTCTTGAAACTTTATTTATCTACAAAATAACACAAAACACATCAAAATATTCACAAAACTCAAGAAACTATACAAAATATTAAGTTAAATGAGTGAGAAATAGTGATATATATTACCACTCATCAAATACCATAGGCTGTTTGGAGTGAAACATCGTACAATTTCGTATCAAAATTTCAAGAAATATACCGATTATCCCCAAAATCATTTCATGAGTGTATAAGTATCCAATCATAGTTTATGTTATGTGACACTCGTCTCATATTGTAACACTAGTCAAAATTACCGGTCGTTACACTTATCGGGTTATTTTATTACTTCTACACTCTTATACTTGGGAATAAAGAACCACTTTGTGAGTGTGTCAAGTTCTTGGCGCTGTTGTCGGGAAATATAATTTAGTAGATAGAATAATAATTTCACATCCTCATTTTTTTTCTTTTCTTTTTAATTTTTTTTTTTTATATTTTATGAATCTCATTTTTTCTTTGTATTTGTGTAGATCCAAAATATCCTGATTGATCTTAAATGAATTCTGAACTTAGACATCCCACATATAGATAAACCTTGTATTTAATTCTTCAAGGTTACAACATACATAAAACTTAATTAAAATGAAACTTGTATTTTGCCAAATAATTTCTTGAACCTTACCCATCTAGAGATTCTTCCATAATTTTTTATGAGAACCTAATTCAATAAATTGAGACAGCTGAGCGAGAATTTCAATTGAAATCTGAATTGACAAGAATCAGATGACGTTTTTAGTATCTAATCATTACATTTTTTTTCCCTTATCATTTATCTTTATTTTTCTTTTCTTTTTCACTTGTTTATTTTATTTATTCTTTTTGTAATTATTGAATTTGCATATTTAAATTTTAGCATATAGTTTATATTTAGGTTGCATGAGACATTGATCTCGATCTTCTAGAGGTAGATTAAATAGAGTGTCTTCATCACATTTAACGTCAGTTAAAATGGCCGAGATTCGAAATAAAAACTCACATGACCGAGATGAAATCCAGTTGATCAGTAGAATGTGAGTCTTAGCATGATGATCTTAATCATCCTAGGACACTTAGAGAATTCATAAATCCCACTCGGACATAATCACCATCTTGCATTGCTTTCCCCCAGATGCATCACGTTTCAATTTATACCAGGTGTCATCCAACTTTTACCCACATTCCACGGTCTGAATCAGAAAATCCTTATCAGCACTTAAGGGAGTTTAAAGAGGTATGTAAGACTTGCACATATCAAAATTACAACATCAATATAATTCGACTCAAGTTTTTTCCCTTTTCTTTAAAGGATAAAGCTAAAATTCGGCTGCACAACAGGGTCCATCAGAACATTGGATGATTTACGAGTGCAATTTCTTAAAAAAAATTATTTCCTCATCACAGGACAAACTCCTTTAAAAGTAGAATCACAACTTTCACCCAAGAGTTAGGGGAAAACTTTATCAATATTGGGAGATATTTAAAGAGATTTTAAATGTCTATCTACATCACAGGATTGAAACATAGAGGCTGGTTTCCTACTTCTATGATGGTTTAACACCCCAAGGTAGACAAGTAGTGAAAATGATGTGTAATGGTAAGTTTAGAGATAAAAGTCCTGAAGATGCACTAGATTACCTATAACACATATCAGAGAATGCACTAGATTACCTAGAACACATATCAGGTTACCTCCTTATGTTAAATAGTAAAAACTGAAAAAGTAAAGAAAGTAAATTATTATTACAGAACGTAATTAAAATTAGTTACAAAACTGAAATTAAAATAAACTAGATATGAAAACTCCATATTTACATCAGAGAATTCAGAGAGAAAGGTACATCTGAAACTGAAACCTCGAGCTGAATTTATAGGCCTCGGTAAGGTGTGTGTGTCGCGACGCGCTCTTCGCGTCACGATACACCACGTGTCGTGCTCTGGTTGGCTGCTTCAGATTCTTATCCGATGACGTGGCGATGTGGATAATTGACTCAATAATTATGCTGACGTGGCGACACGTGGCGAAAGTGATTGTCGGTACCATAAGATTACGACATGTGGCACGCTGTGATTGGCTGATGATGATGTGGCACTGACATGGTTAGTTGACTCGGTCTACTGCTGATGTGGACGATGACGTGGCTGACACGTGGAGTGACACGTGGTGACACATGGCGATGGCGATTGTTGGCACCATAGGATGATGACACATGGCAAGACGCACGTTAGCAGATCGGCTATGATGTTGACACGTGGCAGGCGCACGTTAGCAAGTTAAAATTTTCAGATTCTGACACGTGTCCCCCGGTGCATGTTAGCGGCTCATGGCGCATGTTAGGCGTCGCGACGCGCAAAATTACCAAATTACCTTTTTGTCTGTTTTTCACTGTTTTGGCCCCAAATCACCTCCAGATAGTCTTGAAGCTTTATTTATCAACAAAATAACACAAAAAACATCAAAATATTCACAAAACTCAAGAAACTATACAAAATATTAAGTTAAATGAGTGGGTAATAGTGATATAATTACCACTCATCACACCCCCAAACCTAATATTTTGCTAGTCCTCGAGCAAAACACAGAATAAAATAACATAAACATCTTTAAAATAAAATTTAACTAAGCCACTTTCGTAGGGATCACGATTGCATTTAGCGTATGCAACAAGCCTTTAAACCCCTAGGTGTCTGACCGGTGCTTACACACGCGTATAACGCAAGCGCACGTATCGTTCAAGTAGTATAAAAATATCGATCCCACGAGGACTTAATATCTAATCTATTAATTTTATGAGGTCAAATGATTACTAGTATCTAACAGGTTGTTTGATTGATTTGAAATGGTGACGATTCTAAATTTAAAAACAAGTAAATAAAATTGTTCGAAAGTAGGTTTTAAAAAAATTAAATATTAAAACTATTTAAAGAAGAGGAATTTCAAATGGAACATATTTAGTTGTGATTCTCCAATATCATTAAGATGAAGTGGTTATCTTAAAGTTGGGTAATATATGATTTATTTACTGGAACACTAAAATATGTGTAAGCCTCTGTCGATGGTCAGACACAAATACCTAGTTTACCCATTGAACCATATGTCTATGTCAACCAAATTATCTGGATTCATTAAGTTTAAGTTCCAATTATGGCTACCCCCGCCGACAGGTTATATTTCTATCCTGTAATGAAATCTATTAAAGGGTTATCTATCCTCAAGGAAGATCGTGGACTATTGAGTCTAAGGTCTTAAACTTAAAATCCCTATGTCTAGTTCATTTTAAGTTTCTCAGTTCAATTTTATTAATGGCCAGTTAATGAAAAAACATTAGATTAAGACTCAATAAATAAATCTTTATATTACCCAAGCTATAATTTAACCCCTTATAAACCGGTGATATTGGATTTCATCACAACCCCAGATAACTAGCTTAGTTACGACACATATTTACGGGTAGTAGTAAAAAAAACTTAAATAAATAAAAGACACAAAGTAAATACTGAAAATTAAATACTGAAAATCAAATACTGAAAAGTAAATGCTGAAAGTAAATGCTGAAATTAAATACTGAAAATTAAATGCTGAAAGTAATTACTGAAAGTAAATTGCTGAAAGTAAATTGCTGAAAGTAAATTGCTGGAAAGTAAATTGCTGAAAGTAAATTACTGAAAAGTAAAAACTGAAAATTAAAGAAAGAAAAGTATTGTGCGTAAAAGTAAATTGCGGAAAAAAAAAACTGAAAGTAAAGAAAAGAAAGTGCGAAAGCGGAAATTAATTACTGAAAGATGTAAATAAACAAACAAGATATAATCTTCTTAGTATTCTTAAGGAATTCCTTAGAAGAAAGTATGAATTTTACAAATGAAATAGCTTGGTATTTATAGGCAAAATTACCTCCATCAAATCATCCACCAAATCAATTATTAATTACTCCACTAATTGCTCCACTAATTGCTCCACCAAATCCATTATTAATTGCTCCACTAATCTTTTATCATGTTTGGTGATGATTTGATAATTTTTATTATTTATTTATTAATTTATTTTTTGCTTTGAAAATGATTGAAAATGACTTTAATAATTACACACAACACACTTCTGGATGGTTCATCAATTTAGGGCATGAAATCTTCAGAATTCGAAATTATTTTGTCTTTCAGAGCTGTAGATATCTGAGTCTTCTTTAATCTGGAACTTGAATCAGCTCAATCCGATATCGGAGTAAAACGTTATGCCCAAAATACGACAGATGCGCAAAACTGGAATTTCCGAAACTGCACTTCGTCAAAAACGCCATTTCAAGTTTCCAATCTCCAAAATTAAAATATCAAGTCCAATAATTGCCCTTATTTGACCCATATTTCGTCCTAAATGATTTCATTGAGATCCGATATTATTTTATCTGCAAAATAAACTAAAACACATCAAAACGTTCATCAAACCCGAGAAACTAAACAAAATATTAAGTTAAAGGGGCGGTAAATATTGATATATTTTCCGCTCATCAGTGTCCCTAGTGGACGAGTTGTAGTCTCGTGAGGGTTTATAGCAATGATACCCACAAACATTTTACAAAAGTAAAAAGGTAGTGAAACTAATGCACACAAAAGCAAAAAGACAAGAGAAAATAGAATAAAGAAGTTAGTGACTAATCAGGTGAAACTTCTACTCTAAGTCACTAGTTGTTTTCTTTCTTTCTAAATTACCGAATAAGTAAATTCTCTGATTATATTTACCTTTCTCCATATACATAGCCAACAAAATATTAATCAACTCATTTTTGCCCACAACAGTCACAAGTGCAGTTGATAAGAGAGTAATACTTTTGTCCTAAAGTTTTATCAGAATTCACACCTTTTGCAGCAGTGGAATAATTTTTCTCATTTTTCTGATTTTTTTCTTTGATTTTTTTGATTTTTTTTGATTTATTTATATACAATATCTTCCATCTATGTAGCGAGTGTTGGTTCGGTGTCTCCCAAACCAGTTGGCTTTAGGGCACCAGGTGTTAAGACACCCCTACTGACCGGTGCAAACACACACGTATAACGCAAGCGCACGTATCGTTCAAGTAGTATAAAAATATCGATCACACGAGGACTTAATTCCTACTGTTGTTATTAATTATTGAATCTATTTATTTACAGGTATCTAATTATAGGGAGAAGGGAATTGATTGCTTTGGTTGGTTGAATGTGGAATTGCTTAATTAAAAAAAATAAACAAAAAAAAATACTAAGGAAAATAAATAAAAAGACTTAAAAGATCTAGGGTCGTGACTCCACACAATACTATTAAAAGGATGAATTGATTCTCTTATTTATGTGTATTAATTTAGTTTGCTAACCTGGAACACGAAAATATGCAAAAGCCTCTTCCAATGGTCAGACGCAAATACCCAGTATAACCCAATTGAACCATATTCCTATGTCAACCACATTACCTGGATTCATTAAGACCAAGTTCCAATATGGCTACCCCCGCCCAACAGGTATATTCCTATCCTGTAAGGAAATCTATTAAAGGGTTATCTATCCTCAAGGAAGATCGTGGGCTATTGAATCTAAGGCTGAACCTAAAATCCCTATGTCTAGTTCATTTTAGATTTACCCCATCAATCTTATTAATTGCCAGTTAACAAGACGCATTAAGCTTAAGACTCAATAAACAAACTAAAGAACTACCCATAAAAAGAAAATCAATTATTAAGTGTGTGTATTGTGTTTCATCATTTCCCTAGAATAAAAATAAAATACTGGGGTTGGGGATCCACTTTTACTATTTATAATTTAGATATCTCCCTTAATATAATACAAAAATTAAACATGATATTACCGACCAGCCATAAATGCGGTATTCTTTATTAAGTCAAATTAAGTCCGACCAGCCATAAGACGGTAATAATATTTGAACATAAACCAGCCATATAGGCGGTAATTACCTGTCACCTAAAGACCAGCCATAGGCGGTGCCACATTATGTCAAATAAATAAAACCAGCCATTAAGGCGGTAATCTTTTATATTTTGAATTATAATTTCCATATTATATTTAAGGGAGATTAATCTAAATTAAAATAATAAAAGCTTCACCTTATCCCCAGCGGAAAATTAACTACAAAACATTAAAGAAAGGTAGAAGAAGAGAACTACTATTACTGAAATTAAAGACATAAATTAAAATATTATTTATATATACAAAAATAGATGCTTCCTATAAAATCAGATAGAATTCTCCGAGGAAAGCATGAAGAAAAATGAATGGGCGAGGCTCCTTTTATAGGCATATTTTGGTCCAGCGTCGCGACTCTTGAAATGTACTAGCGTCGCGACGCTGGCAACAGTCCACGCGGGTTGACCACGCGTCTTTCGGCATCAATAATTGAGCCACGTGTCACGCTGTGGTTGGCTGGCGATACGGTCGAATAGCAGGGCGACACGTGGCAGGCGCTGATAGGTGGGAATTTCGGTCCAATAGCCGCTTGACACGTGGCGGCACCTGATTTGTCAATAATTCGGTCCAATGGTGAGACGACACGTGGCGGCATGGCTTGGTTTGGTCCAATCAGATGTTAACACGTGGCGGCGGGCGCACGTTAGCATAACCGTTTTGATGGTGACATGTGGCACGGCGCACGTTAGCATGATCGGCGCACGTTAGCAAGTTTTGACCAATCAAATTTCGACACGTGGTACAAGGCGCAAGTTAGCAAGTCCGGCGCATGGTAGGCGTCGTGACGCGAAGGGCTTCAGCGTCGCGACGCGGAAAAGACGAAAATATCCATGTTGACGCATTTTTGTCCGTTTTTGCCCCAAATTACCTCCAATGCTTTCCAAACTTTATTTATCTGCAAAATAACAACAAAACACATCAAAACGTTTATAAAAATCGAGAAACAATACGAAATATTAGGTCAAATGAGTGGGAAAAAGTGATATATTTACCACTCATCACACCCCCAAACCTAACATTTGCTAGTTCTCGAGCAAAACATAAAATAAAATAACATGAAAATAAAATTAACTAAACCACTTTCGTAGGGATCATGGTTGCATTTAGCGTATGCAACAAGCCTTTAACCCCTAGGTGTCCCTAGTGGACGAGTTGTAGTCTCGTGAGGGTTTACAGCAATGATACCCACAAACATTTTACAAAAGTAAAAAAGTAGTAGTGAACTAATGCACACAAAAGCAAAAAGACAAGAGAAAAGAGAATAAAGAAGTAAGTGACTATCAGGTGAAACTTCTACTCCAAGTTAGTAGTTGTTTTGTTTCATTCTAAACTACCGAATAAGTAAATTCTCCGATTATTTTACCATTCTCCATATACACAGCCAGAAAAATATTAATCAACTCATTTTTGCCCACAACAGTCACAAGTGCAGTTGATAAGAGAGTAATATTTTTGTCCTAAAGTTCTATCAGATTTCACACTTTTTGTAGCAATGAAATAAATTTTCTGATTTTTCTGATTTTTTCTTGATTTTTCTGAATTTTGACTTTTTATTTATATACAATACATTCCGTCTATGTAGCGAGCTTTGGGTCGGTGGCTCCCAAACCAGTTGGCTTTAGGGCACCAGGTGTTAAAACACCCCTACAGACACTTAATTACCCAGACTTCAGATATAAATATATTTTTTGTAGCATCTTCGATCCATATAGCGAGCTTTGGGCCAATGACTCTCAAACTAGTTGGTTTTAGGGCACTAGGTGTTAAAACCCCTTACAGACTTAATAACCGGATCTTAGATACTTTATTTTGTAAATCAGATTTTTTTTTTTTTTTTTACTCCATTGCTATTTAGAGATGTTTCCTCCAATTACACTAGAGCACAGAATATTACAAACTTTTCAATTTTAGCTCATGTCCGTATGTTACTATATATGTTGATAATATCTGTCAACTGAGCATATGAAGATCCATTTTAGTCCGTTTTAATGAGAATTCACAAATTAAATAATTTAAAATGAAATAAACAAAATTAACTTGTTTCAAAAATGGTTTGAGATACGTCTCAGGAGTGGAAACTCCTTACTCAACTATCTCTACCAATTTCACCTTTTTAGTCAAAATAAAAACACAAAAAATGCAAAATATTTTTGTAATTTTTGAAAAATTTTCAATTTTTTTTGTTTTTTGAAAAATTTTGGACTAAAAATAAAACAACACACAAACTAAAAACAAGGTACTGATCAACTAATCCCTCCCCCAAACTAAATGAGACATTGTCCCCAATGTCTTAAACAGTAAAAGGAGAGTTAAGAAGATCGTACCTGGTTAGCTGAAATCTACAGGAAATTAAAGGTTAAGATCCAGATTAATTCGACGCCTCTACCACGATCGTCCTCGGCCCAATTTATCTCTTTGAAATGATCGGGTCAACTTGTGGTTCATAGGCTATGAGTTGGTCTATTAGATCCGGAGCAGTTCTGGCAGTGAAGAGGAGTTCTTTCATAGGTTTTGACACGAACCCATTTCTCTTCTCCGGGCATCATCAAGAAACACACAAAAAAATCATAAAATCCATCAACGTTAAGCAATCCAAGCGGTTTCTGTGTGTATGTTCAGGTTCGCCCCAAGATAGAACTATAAAAATTTCCTCCAATGTGCCCAAGCCACATGGCAAAGCGATAAAAGCATCAGCACGGTTAATCATTTCTACCAGTCGTTCAGACATACCTGGCACGATCAGTTCCTCTCCGTTTGATGATCCAATAAGATTTGCCTCTGCCAAGGGTTTTGGGATGATTCCCAAAACATGACTGCCTCCTTCCTGTACTGCCTTTGAAACGATCCCCATAAGTCCAAGATTTCCTCCGCCATATATTAAGTGCATATTCCTTGCAGCTAAGACTCGACCCAATTCCTGTGCTGCTTCTACGTATTGTGGTTTAGTTCCAACAATACTACCGCAAAACACACAGATATTTTCAACTCGTCTTCTTGAAGTGGCTTCCATTTTTTTTATGTATTTCTTTTTCAAATCAGGATGCCTTCAAAAGTGCAATGACGGGCTGAATTTATAGTACCTGAAAAGGGTGAGTAATAATAGCACTAGTATCTTCCAGAGGACGTTTGTTTGCTAAACACAAAATGAATCGTGAAAGGTCCAAAAGTCTGGATCCTGTCTACGAAAATAAAGATAATTACAACAGAAAAGCGAATCAAAGCAATAATTAAGGCAACAGAATTGTGTACGCAATACGCTACTTGTTTGTATATAAATCCATTAGGATGCGTCTTAAGATTTCATTCTTTACTCAGCGCCATCACTAATGAATTGTTTCTCATCTTTGATTGCCAAACACAATTCATTCTGTCTTAAAATTCTTCGTTTGTGCCTTTCCCTACAAAAATAACACACAAAATTAAAAAAGTTCACACAAAATATGAAAACAAATTACAACAACAAATTGCATGGGTTGCCTCCCTGCTAGCGCTAAATTTTTCGTCTTCATCCAGACGTGACTGAAATCCATCTATTAAGGAGGTTTCAATGTTGTTTTGGATTTCCGATTAAAGACAATCCCGTGAGCGTTGCTTTTGAAGGGTCTTTTCCAAAGGTACAGTGGCAAAAAATATTTTGTCTCATTCAATGCTTGTGCCACCTTTTTAATATTTGTTGCTCCAGTGGTTCCTGAAAAGAAAGAAAGAAAATTAAGAGGCCCCGTATGGTGCTTGACTTGGAATGGAAGTTCCATTATGTCAAGCTTTTGGGCGATATCTTTGATTGTACTCCCCAAAACAGCGATGTTTCTCCTGAATGCTCTGGATCTTTATTAAGGTCAGACATTTGCTCCTCCATTTGCTCTGCTTCTTGTTCCACATTTTCTTCACAGATGTATTTTAAAATTTCCATATTCAGTTCTTCATCTGTCATCTGTGAAATACATGTTTCAAAATTGTCAACCTGAGGATGAAAAGAAATGTCAGATTTTAGGTCTTCATCCTCTGATCTAGGTGAAATGATTGGCTCAGGTAGATCTTCATCAAACATTTGTGCAATGGAATCTCCAAGATCTTCGTTTTGAGGATTGAAAGTTTGATCCTCCGTTGTTGGTGCAGTTGGTACAAATAGATCAGCTTCATCCTCGTCAGAATCTGAATAATAAAAGTCAAATTGAGACTTTGCTGGTTCGGGCTCCTGAACTGATACCTCTGGTTGTTGATACTGCTCAGCCTCCTCCTCTGTTGAAGTGTCATTGTGGATCTCTGGGTACTCGAAGGCTTTGTCAGTGTCATCTGAAACTGGTTCTTGAGGTATATAGTTCTGGTTCTCTGTTGATTGCCTCATTTGATCTGTCATATTCTGAATGGATGCTGATTGTCTCTGAATACTTTCAAATTGATTCTGGCATGTTTCAAGCATTGTATCCAACTTTTCGTCTTGTTTCTTCTCCCAATCTTGACCCAATCTTGAGCATGTCAATCATCTGATCTTCATCTGATTGTTCTGATTGTTGATGAAGATCGAAGGTAGATGGTGGATAAGATGGAAAATATGATGGTTCTTCGTACCTTGAATGATTCTGATAATTCTGCCACTCTGAAAGGTAAATACATTGATCGCTCGGGTGGTTAACATCACAAATTACACATCTCCCCATTTCGTTCTGATGAGCAAATGTAGCATTGCTTGGTTCTGGTATCCAGTGATAATTGTTGGGCTGGACAACAGGCCTCAGAAAATCGGACTGTTGCTCCCAGATTTGGGGTGTATTTTCTAGTAAAGCTCTTGATCTCTCAATCTCCCAGTAGTGTTCCATTTTTCAATCACCTGAAAAACAAGGAAATAAAAATTACAGATAAAAATAAAGAAAGTAGATACAAGTAAATTAGATAGCTTCAAAAATTAACAACTCAAGAAATATAAGTCCCCGACAACGGCGCCAAAAACTTGACCGGTGCAAACGCACGCGTATAACGCAAGCGCACGTATCGTTCAAGTAGAATAAAAATATCGATCCCACGAGGACTTAATTCCTAATGTTGTTATTAATTATTGAATCTATTTATTTACAGGTATCTAATTATAGGGAGAAAGGAATTGATTGCTTTGGTTGGTTGAATGTGGAATTGCTTAATAAAAATAAAATAGACAAAAGAAAATACTAAGGAAAATAAATAAAAAGACTTAAAAGATCTAGGGTCGTGACTCCACACAATACTATTAAAAGGATGAATTGATTCTCTTATTTATGTGTATTAATTTAGTTTGCTAACCTGGAACACGAAAATATGCAAAAGCCTCTTCCAATGGTCAGACGCAAATACCCAGTATAACCCAATTGAACCATATTCATATGTCAACCACATTACCTGGTTCATTAAGACCAAGTTCCAATTATGGCTACCCCCGCCCGACAAGTATATTCCTATCCTGTAAGGAAATCTATTAATGGGTTATCTATCCTCAAGGAAGATCGTGGGCTATTGAATCTAAGGCTGAAACCTAAAATCCCTATGTCTAGTTCATTTTAGATTTACCCCATCAATCTTATTAATTGCCAGTTAACAAGACGCATTAAGCTTAAGACTCAATAAACAAACTAAAGAACTACCCATAAAAAGAAAATCAATTATTAAGTGTGTGTATTGTGTTTCATCACTTCCCTAGAATAAAAATAAAATGCTAGGGTTGGGGATCCACTTTTACTATTATAATTTAGATATCTCCCTTAATATAATACAGAAATTAAACATGATATTACCGATCAGCCATAAAGGCGGTATTCTTTATTAAGTCAAATTAAGTCCGACCAGCCATAAAGGCGGTAATAGTTTTTGAACATAAACCAGCCATATAGGCGGTAATTACCTGTCACCTAAAGACCAGCCATATAGGCGGTGCCACATTATGTCAAATAAATAAAACCAGCCATTAAGGCGGTAATCTTTTATATTTTGAATTATAATTTCCATATTATATTTAAGGGAGATTAATCTAAATTAAAATAATAAAAGCTTCACCTTATCCCCAGCGGGAAAATTAACTACAAATCATTAAAGAAAGAGAGAAGAAGAGAGAACTATTATTACTGAAAATTAAAAGACATAAATTAAAATATTATTTATATATACAAAAATAGATGCTTCCTATAAAATCAGAGAGAATTCTCCAAGGAAAGCATGAAGAAAAATGAATGGGCGAGGTTCCTTTTATAGGCATATTTTGGTCCAGCGTCGCGACTCTAGAAATACACTAGCGTCGCGACGCTGGCAACAGTCTACGCGGAGTCCACGCGGGTTGACCACGCATCTGTCGGCAGCAATAATTGAGCCACGTGTCACGCTGTGGTTGGCTGGCGATACGGTCGAATAGCAGGGCGACACGTGGCAGGCGCTGATAGGTGGGAATTTCGGTCCAATAGCAGCTTGACACGTGGCGGCACCTGATTCGTCAATAATTCGGTTAAATGGTGAGACAACACGTGGAACGCGCTTGGTTTAGTCCAATCAGATGTTAACACGTGGCGGCGGGCGCACGTTAGCATAACCGTTGTGATGGTGACACGTGGCACGGTGCATGTTAGCGTGATCGGCGCACGTTAGCAAGTTTTGACCAATCAGATTTCGACATGTGGCATAAGGCGCAAGTTAGCAAGTCCGGCGCATGCTAGGCGTCGCGACTCGAAGGGCTTCAGCATTGCGACGCGGAAAAGACGAAAATATCCATGTTGACGCATTTTTGTCCGTTTTTGCCCCAAATTGCCTCCAATGCTTTCCAAACTTTATTTATCTGCAAAATAACAACAAAACACATCAAAACGTTCATAAAACTCGAGAAACAATACGAAATATTAGGTCAAATGAGTGGGAAAAAGTGATATATTTACCACTCATCACCTACAGACTTAATTACTTAGACTTCAGATATATATATTTTTGCAACATCCTTGATCCATGTAGCGAGCTTTGGGCCAGTGACTCCCAAACCAGTTGGCTTTAGGGCACTAGGTGTCAAAATACTCGGATCTCAGACGTTTTTTTTTTACTCTATTGCTTTTTGAGATGCTTCCTCCAATTAAACTAGAGCACTGAATATTACAAACTTTTCAATTACAGCTTATGTCCGTATGTTACCATGTATGTTGATAATACCTGCCAACTGAGCATATGAAGATCCATTTTAGTCAATTTTATGGAGAATTTACAAATTAAATAATTCAAAAGGAAATAAACAAAAATTAACTTGTTTCGAAAATGGGTTGAAATACGTATCAGGAATGGGAACTCCTTACACAACTTTCTCTCACCAATTTCACATTTTTAGTCAAAATAAAACAAAAACGCAAAATATTTTTTGTAATTTTTGCAAATTTTTCAAAATATTTTTCGAAAAATTTTGGACTAAAAATAAAAACAACACAACTAAAAACAAGATACTGATCAACTAATTCCCTCCCCCAAACCTAAATGAGACATTGTCCCCAATGTCTTAAACAGTAGAAGAAGAGTTTAGAAGATAGTACCTGGTTAACTGAAATTCTACACGAAAAGTTAAAGGTTAAGATCCAGATTAATAAGACGCCTCTTCCATGATCATCCTCGGACCAATTTATCTTTGAAAGGATAGGGTCAATTTGTGGTTCATATGCTAAGATTTGGTCAATTAGATCCGGAGCAGTTCTGGCAGTGAAGAGGAGTTCTTTTAAAGTTTTTGACACGAACCCATTTCTCCAGGCATCATCAAGAAACACACAAAGAAAATCATAAAATCCTTCAACGTTTACAGTCCAAAGCGGTTTCTGGTTTATGTTCAGGTTCGCCAAGATAACACTGTAAAAATTTCCTCCAATGTACCCAAGCCACATTGCAAAGCAATAAAAGCAACAGCACGGTTAATTATTTCTACCAATCGTTCAGACATACCTGGCACGATCAGTTCCTCTCCGTTTGATGGTCCAATAAGATTGCTTCTGCCAAGGGTTTTGGATGATTCCCAAACGTGACTGCATCCCTCTTGTACACGTTTGAAACGATCCCCATAAGTCCAAGATTGCCTCCGCCATATACTAAGGTGCATATTCCTTGCAGCTAAAACTCGACCCATTCATGTGCTGCTTCTACGTATTTTGGCTTAACACCAACACTAGTACCACAAAACACACAGATGTTTTCAACTTGTCTTCTTGAAGTGGCTTCCATGTTTTACTCTGGATGTCTTCAAACGTGCAATGATGAGTTGAATTTATAACACCTGAAAATGGTGAGTAAGATAATAGCACTAGTACCTGCCAAATGACAATTATTAGTTTACAGTAAAATAATTCGTGATAGTCAAAAAGGTATGGATCCTGTCGGAGAAAATAAAAGAAAACAACAAAACAAATTACAATTATTAGGAAAAGACAAAGAGATATAATATGTACAAGAAATGTAGCGGCTTGATTGACATCTATGCGTCAGGGACAAGCTTCCCATCCAATTTTCTTATAAATTGGCAAACAAGGTCTTTTTTAGTCGGATTCCCGAGACTTAGCTGTTGTCTTTCTTTTTGGAATTGTGCATATAACACACGTATTTCATGATACACACATCCACTGGGATGCGTCTCAAGAGTTTTAGATATATCATCTAAAGACTCATACTCAAGCCATCCCTAATAAAATTAATCTTATCTTCGCGGTTATCAGACACCATTCCTAAAGAACGACAACGAGTATTACAAAACATACGAGCACATTTATAACAAACACACATTCTTTTAGCTCTTTTCTTTTTAGCATAGGTGCTTCTTCCTAAACCAGGCATATATGAAATAAAAGAATCAGAGGACTCACTTGCCAATCAGACCATTGCTTCAATAATCCAACGAATATCAGTAGGAATACCTTTGGTCATCAGTAGTCTCATCCGTTCCAAGCGAGCTTTGTAGACTTTCATCAGAGATTTTTTAGGGAGAGAAGGAAATTGCTCGTGAAGATTTACGAGAACTTCTTCCATCTTGAAATGACTTATCCTGCAAAAATAAAACACACAAAAATAAAACACACCAAATAACAATATATACAAAAATTGCATGGGTTGCCTCCCTATGAGCGCTAAGTTTAATGTCATCAACTAGACGTGACTGCTCGAATGTTAGGCTGGATCTGAAAGTGTGACATTTTTTTTGTCGCTCAAATGATTCTCCCCAGTAGTGCTTAACACGCTTGTTTTTAACCTTGAATGTTTTGTTGGAGTCGGGATCATGTATCTCAACGGCTCTGTCTGGTAAAACCTTGGTGATCACAAATAGACCTGACCACCGTGATTTTGGCTCTCATGGGAAGAATTTCACCCTTGATTTTTTTAACAGTACCTTCTGCCCTGGTTCCAGTTGTATGCGCACTAACTTCCCATCATGTCTTTTACTTTCCTTTTCTTTGTACAATTTGACATCCTCAAAAGGCTGATTGTGAAATTCCTCCAATTCGTTGAGCTGATGGAACTTTTTCTCCTCTGTTGCTTGTAGTGCAAGAATTGGCTTTTTCAGTGCAAAAGAGGCTTTATATTCAGGCTCCACAGGCAATTGACATGTTTTAAGTTTGTCAGTAGAACTTTACATTGCATTGTAGTTCTGAATGGTACTGTGTATCACATCAAGTCTGAAACAATACTAGTGTTCTATCAGGAAGTTGCAGAGAGACTGAAGTGGGCATTGTTTCTCCAATCTGCAGTTTCCTGAAAATAGAAAAAGGCATCAAGTTAACACTCGTACCTAAATCACATAAATCCCTACCAAAGTTATGTTCTCCTATGATGCAAGGAATGGTGAAACTGCCAGGATCTTTCAACTTTGGGGGAAGCTTCCTCTGAATGATGGCGCTGCATTCTTCCGTCAATGCTACTATCTCATAATCTCTCAATCTCCATTTTCGTGAAAGAATGTCTTTCATGAATTTTACATAGTTGGGCATTTATTCCAAGGCTTCTGCAAATGGAATGTTAATGTGCAGCTTTTTAAACACCTCCAGGAAACGAGCAAACTGCTTGTCCAGTTTGTTTTTCTGAAGACGCTGTGGAAAAGGTGGATGTTAAGTGATTTGGTCTTTTTCCTTTGCTTCTTTTTCCTCCATCTGTGGAACTGCTTCTTTTGGAATTTCTTCAATGGATGCCTTGATTCCAATATCTTTGTTGATCTCAGTACCGCTTTTCAAAGTAATGGCTTGACATTGCTCATTCCCCCAGTTCCTTGGATTTTGTTCTGTATTGCTGGGAAGATTTCCTAGCGGTCTGTAACTCTGAGCATTGGCCAGTTGTCCAATTTGATTCTCCAGTGCTTTGATGGAAGCAGATTGGCTTTGAAACATAGCATCATATGCTGCTTGTTGCTTTTTGAACATCTATGTAATCCATTCTTTCATTTCTGGTTCTTTTTCATGTTCCTGGCCTTTGTTCTGTTGTTGAAATCCTGGTGGTGGATAGTTCTGCTGTTGGAATCCAGGTGGTGGATTGTTCTTTTGCCCTGAATTGTTGCCCCATGAAAAATTGGGATGATTCCTCCACCCTGGGTTGTAGGTGTTGGAATATGGATTGTTCCCATGTCTGTTGAAATTATTGACATAATTCACCGTCTCTTCAAGTTGGTTTGGTTCTGGTACTTCTCCATATGGTGAACTTGTGGTTCCAGTGGTAAGAGTCTCCATAAATTTGCATATCTGATCCAGCTTGGGGTTGACTGCTATATTGGCTCCAACTTCATAAATTCCTGCAATTCTTTGGATCATGCTCATTTCTGTTGGCCACAAGGAATTGTTGTTGGCCATTTCTTCGATTAGGTCCCAGGCTTGATCTTCTCATTTAGCCATTAAAGCTCCTCCAGTAGCAGCATCGATTGTGGTTCTCATCAGTCCAGAAAGTCCATTATAGAAAGTTTGGACTTGAAGCCATTAAATCTTCGTAGAGAGTTTCTGAGTCTTGTTGTACAAAGGATATAATTGAAAGTGCTTTGCAAGAAATTTGGTGGCTAAAGTGTTCCAAGTTGTGATGGAACCTGCTGGTAGTGAATGTAGCCAAGCTTTAGCTCTGTCTTTCAAGGAGTATGGAAAAACACGCAGTCTCATTGCTTCTCCAGCTTCTCGGTTGTAATTGAAAGTGCCGAAAACTTCCAAAAAGTTGCTGATGTGGGTATTAGGATCTTCAGTTACTTTTCCCCCAAACTGCACTGACTGCTGAATCATCTGAATGCATGTTTTGATGTCACACGTATTTGCTGGTAAAGGAGGATGTACAATACATGAAATGAAGCCGTCTACCATCGGAATAGTTCTATCTCGAATGGGTATTGGTGGTGCAACTTCCAAGGGTTCAGGTTCCATGTTGACTAAAGCTTCTTGGCCTTCACGCATTTCCCTTCTCAACTGTCTAATGGTTTTTTCAATTTCCGGGTCAAACGGTCGGAGTTCAAAGCTTCTGGTTCGTCTCATGTAGTTTCTGAGAACCTGAAACACAAGAAAACAAAAACAATAAGTAAAAAAGAAATTAGATACAAGCAAAGGTATCTAACCTCAAAACTAATAGTGAAAGATAAATAAGTCCCCGGCAACGGCGCCAAAACTTGACCGGTGCGTAATCACACGCGTATAACGTAAGCACACGTATCATTCAAGTAGTATAAAAAGTATCGATCCCACGAAGACTTAATACCTAATCTATTAATTTTATGAGGTCAAATGATTACCAGTATCTAATTGGTTGATTGATTGATTGGGAATGGTGATGATTTTAAATTTAAAAACAAGTAAATAAAATTGCGCAAAAGTAGGTTGAGGAAAATTCAAATTTATAAAACTATCCAGGGTTGTTTTCTTCCAATATCATTTTAAAAATGAAGTGGCTATTTCATTTTTGTGAAACATATCGGTTTACTAACCTGGAACACGAAATTATGCGAAATCTTCTGTCGATGGTCAGACGCAAATACCCAGTTTAACCCAATTGAACCATATGTCTATGTCAACCAAATTACCTGGATTCATTAAGTTTAAGTTCCAATTATGGCTACCCCCGCCCGACAGGTATATGTCTATCATGTAAGGAAATCTATTAAAGGGTTATCTATCCTCAATGAAGATCGTGGGCTATTAAGTTTAAGGCTGAAAAAAATTCCTTAGTCAAGTTTATTTTAGATTTACCAGATTAATCTTATTAGTGGTCAGTTAACAAGACGCATTAAGCTTAAGACTTAATAAGTAAACTTATAAATTACCCAAACTATAAAATAACCCCTTATAAACCAGTGATATTAGAAGTCATCACAACCCCAGATAACTAACTTAGTTACGACACATAACTAGGGCTAGTAAAAACTTAAAAGTAAAAGACAAAGTAAGAATACTGGAAAGTAAGTGCGGTAAAGTAAATATTGAAAAGTAAAATTACAATAAAATAAAATGCTAGGGTTAAAGGATCTACTTTTACTACTACTATTTTAGATATCTCCCTTAATATAATATATTAACTTGTGATAGTATTACCAACCAGCCATATAGGCGGTAACCTGATTAAGTCAAATTAAGTCCAACCAGCCATCAATGCGGTAATATTTGTCCATAAACCTGCCATATTGGCGGTAAATTACCAACCGACCAACCAGGCTGTATCCTTGCTTAGTCAAATTAGAATCAATTTAATATCAATTACCAACTGGCCAATATAGCGGTATCCTCATTAAGTCAAATTTTAAATAGTGAATATATTATAATTAAGGGAGATTAATCTAAATAGCAGTAATAAAATTTTTACCTTTCACCCTAGCAGGGGGAAATTACCTCCTCATGTTGAATAGTAAAAATTGAAAAAGTAAAGAAAGTAAATTATTATTACAGAACGTAATTAAAATTAATTACAAAACTGAAATTAAAATAAACTAGATATGAAAACTCCATATTTACATCAGAGAATTCAGAGAGAAATGTACATCTGAAACTGAAACCTCGAGCTGAATTTATAGGCCTCGGTAAGGTGTGCGCATCGCGACGCGCTCTTCGCATCGTGACGCGCCACGTGTTGCGCTCTGGTTGGCTGCTTCAGATTCTTATCCGATGACGTGGCAATGTGGATAATTGACTCAATAATTATGCTGACGTGGCGATGACATGGCAACACGTGGCGAAAGTGATTGTCGACACCGTAGGATTGCTGTAACATCCCGCCTAGGCCAGGATGCTACCGGCAGGAGACAGGCTAAATCCATCTCCATAAGCCTCTGAATCTACCGAAATTTCGGCATGATGTATTCGTAACATCATGCAACCTGGCCTGTAGCCAGCATCCACAAACAACAAGAAACACAACAATCTCGGCCTCAGGCCGGAAACACAATATCAACACATTCATAAACAAGGCCTCAGGCCTGAACTCAAAGAACAAATGCAAATACTTGGCCTCCGGCCAGAACTCAAAATAACCTATGCTATTACTTGATCAATACAAATGAAATACAAATGCAAAAACTATACAAAGGGCCGTGAGGACCCACAACTCGACCCAGGACTCCCTTGACTGCAAATGGGGCGATCCACCGTCTTCAAAGTCTTCACTGAACTACTGCTACAAACCTTCAAAACTGACAACAGAAAAGGTGTGAGTCGTATGACTCAGTAAGTAACCATGCAATTATACACCAGTCAAATTTAACCATAAAAATTTTATCCATTTAATTACCATGCTACTAGCTACTGATCATATGTCTAAACCCACACATACACACTTTATCTTCTGTTTATTTTAATCCATATTTATTCATCAATTTCTGCTTAACTCCTCAATTTATTTATTTTTTTTTCAATATTAGAAGTATCATCAATACGGCTTCCGCCATACAATTACTCATCACGTCCCCTTTTATTACTTACATACAGTCTAGAATTAAGTCATTCACTTACATCATTTCATTACAATTATGTTACTAATCTTACACACTTACTTTAATTCATAAAGCTCTATAGTGCAACGCGAACCAAACCTCATACGTACCTCATACGTACCTCATAAATCATAATTCTATAACATCTGCATATCGTGCTCACAATGTCGAACATATATTCATTGTAAATCATAATTTTCTGATGCATACATATGTACCAACATATATTCTTAAGTAGCGTTATATTCATTTATCTTAAACTACGAAGTTCAAATCCATTGCCTCTGACCATGCTACTATGTACTTGTATTCTATACATGTTACTTTGATATGAATAGGCTACACACAAAATCATTCATATATATACATAAGCATAATAATGAAATCATTAATCAAAGTTAACGGTATGAATCTAATACTCATGCTATGATGCTTTGTTAACTACCATATGTATCTCATAAGAATCACTAGACTCCATGACATATATGCCTGATGGTAAATTCTACTCTGCTCTAACATGTTATGCTTTTAGAAAATATTTTCTGAAAATCCTTCTGAAAGCTCTTTCGGAAAACTGTAACTGGAAGCTGAAAACTGTGTTTGAAACTATAATCCATATTTGAAAACTGAACTGTATCTCAAAACTATAATTCGTATTTGAAAACTGAACTGTATCTTAAAACTATAATCCATATATGAAAACTATAACTGAAACTTTTTTCTGGGTTTTGTATCTCAGAAAACCATTTTTCTGAAAAATCTGATATTTCAAAACTCCTTTTTGAAAACTGGTATCTGGGTATCTGTAGAAAAACTGGCGCATGGAGGCGTTACGTCTCGCCGTCCCCCCATACGCCTATTTGGAGGCAGAAGTGCAAAACCATGACTCTGGGGCGTTACATCTCGCCGTCCCCCAAAGCATGCCACGACTGTCTCATAATCTGGGGGTCTAGAAGCGTTACATCTCGCCGTCCCCTAGCCCATCTGGAGGATCTGAGAGCGTCCCCTCAGTCCTCAACATGTGCACATGCTATCTGTGTCCGTCAATTCCAGATGTATCTGAAGGGGGTGAGTTTTTACCTCATGCCCCGAAAACTATAAAATCATAATCTGTGACTCAAACTATAAAAATATTTTCTGAAATACGATTCTTTCTCAAAAGCATTTGAAATCTTTCTTTAAAACATTTGAAATTGTTGAAAACATTATTAACGTTTGCTCAACTAATAAAATCTTAAACACACGCACACATGAACATGCATATATGCATTTCTCATGCTTTTCTCTACTCTAGCCATGTTTCCATCTATAACTATATGCACAAATATCCACAAAATGATCACTCAGACTAAAACATGCTAACTATTTATTACATTCATACATGTCTATATTTATCTATACATGCACACATTCTTTATCATTTTTCTACCTTCTCATGTTACCTTTCCGTATGTGCTCGGCAACGCACGCATATACTACTCATACATAATCTCTGTCATTTATACACATATATCAATGCTCATGATACTAAATACATGTGCAAATATGCTCATTCTCGTACAAAATTCCACACTTGTATTCATACTATTCTTATTCACACACACACGCCTGATCACGTCATCTCACATACTTACTAACTCGTACTTATCCCACAGTACTATTGTTCTTATACTAAAACACACTTTACAAATATGCTAAGTTAATTGCACAAATACATACTCACTGAGGTTATACATATTACATAAGCTTTCTAACTATTTCCAACCTTCTTGATCCTACATATAATCTAGTTTTCCGTATTACATCTATGTTTATCTCATGGATAACTCTAATCTTATTCCCTAGGGCGTAGTTTTTCTACAAACCCCCCATACCCAGGTTTCAATTAAATTATACTCACGAATCTGGTATCATTCACCTGCTCCATCTATATTTATATATATACTGGTCTAAACCTACGTATGTCTCTATTTACTTCTGAATGCTACCGTTTATCTTTAACTTATATCTCTACTTATAATTACCTGCTCTTATCTATGTCTGTGTACAAATTCACTAACTTCTTTCTTCTACGATCATCTATATATATATATATATATATATATACTAGTTTCTTGCATATGATTATATATATGTAACTTTATTATAATACTACTTTCGTACAACGATAACTTCTTAAGTAACCAAAGCATGAGTTACTTACCTGGCTACGCGAGAGCCCGCAATCCGGGTCCCATCTGGGAAACAAACAACAACACAAGGTTAATACCGCTATTTGTGGAAACTTCCAACTTATCTAAAACAACTGCGAGCATCCCCGGAACACCCGAAACAACTCTAATACATGCTCACTTGCTATTCTAAACTAGCTAGATGGGTCAAATTCTAATTTTACGCGTTTGCGGCAAAACTTGCGGAAACGTTTCCGCACACGCTATGGAAGGGTCTCGAAACCTCCGAACTAATTCAAAATTACCAAATTACCCTCGCTATACCATAATTACATCATAACTATATTTACGAACATCTACGCTCAGTCGCGCGAGAAATGTTGTTTTAACCGGAATCTCGCTAATTCTACCGGATCGATCATATCTCATCCGATCCTTCCCGGATTCTACCACATTTATCGTTTCATATTAAGACATATCCGAGTCAATTCATGTTCATTTATTACACTACGGAACTATTGGAACAATCCGAATATATAACTATATACTTTGAAATATCAAATTCTAAACAGAGAGTCGTACCGAAATTCCGAGGCCATATTCGGACTCCCACCGGCCATACGAACACGCTGGTGTTGACGGAATTCCGATCGCAGCTACCGTTCGACATGGGTTTACTATTCACCGAACCTTCTTCTCTCGTTTCGCGTGATTCCGGCCGTTGTTCGGCAAAACCGACTCCACACACTCGTAGTACTCGTCGAGGGCTTCGATTTGGCGGGTGGCACGGCAGCCGGATCCGACCAACCCATGGCCGCACCTTCTTCTTCTTCCTGCCGCCGATCGCCGGCGTCTTGGCCCCATCGCCGGCCACCAATAGCTACGTGGTGGCCGGACCTTCGTCCTGGGTGGTCGCGCCGGCCGTCGGTGGCCGGATAGCCGCCGGCGCGACCCAAAACAGAGAAAGGCGAGTGGGGGTCGGGTGGAGGGATAAGGAAAGGTTTTCCACTTCTGCAATTTCTCAAAACTTCAAGGCTTTATATAATGATCTAGAACATATCATTTTAGTCCCCGCGAAAATAACAAAACAGCCCCTGTTCTAGAGTCTTCTGGAATATCGCAAATTCGGAACCCTTCTGATGCGATTCTCGAAAAGTGTTCAACACGAAAGTTGTTCGTCTCATAAAAAAGAGTCCAACGGTCCAAAAATCAGCCCAATCGGAGTTCGTTTACTCTGTTCGTGACCAAAATCACAAACTTTACGCGTTTTACGAAAATCGCGTAACTGACTTTTGATCCCACGCGTTTTCTAACGCGACGAAAATTCATAATATATTATTCCAACCCATAAGACATCACTTAAACTCTTATTCTTCATCGTCATCATACTCCGAGACTAAAACATCCGTCCGGGAATCTTCTGGAACGATTCTGAAAATCCGGGATGTTACAATTGCGAAACGTGGCGCACGTTAGCAGATCGGCTGTGATGTTGACACGTGGTAGCGCACGTTAGCAAGTCAAACTTTTCAGATTCTGACATGTGTCCCCCGGCGCACGTTAGCGGCTCATGGAGCATGTTAGGCGTCACGACGCCGAAGGCTTGCGCGTCACGACGCATAAAATTACCAAATTGCCCTTTTGTCCATTTTTCACTGTTTTGGCCCGAAATCACCTCCAAAGAGTCTTGAAACTTTATTTATCTACAAAATAACAAAAAACACATCAAAATATTCACAAAACTCAAGAAACTATACAAAATATTAAGTTAAATGAGTGAGAAATAGTGATATAATTACCACTCATCAAATACCACAGGCTGTTTGGAGTGAAACATCATACAATTTCGTATCAAAATTTAAAGAAATATACCGATTGTCCCCAAAATCATTTCATGAGTTTATAAGTATCCAATCATAGTTTATGTTATGTGACACTCGTCTCATATTGTAACACTAGTCCAAATTACCGGTCGTTACACTTACCGGGTTATTTTATTACTTCTACACTCTTATACTTGGGAGTAAAGAACCACTTTGTGAGTGTGTCAAGTTCTTGGCGCTGTTGTCGGGAAATATAATTTAGTAGATAGAATAATAATTTCACATCCTTATTTTTTTCTTTTCTTTTTATTTTATTTTTTTTATATTTTATGAATCTCATTTTTTCTTTGTATTTGTGTAGATCCAAAATATCCTGATTGATCTTAAATGAATTCTGAACTCAGACATCCCACATATAGATAAACCTTGTATTTAATTCTTCAAGGTTACATAATACATAAAACTTAATTAAAATGAAACTTGTATTTTGCCAAAGAATTTCTTGAACCTTACTCATCTAGAGATTCTTCCATAATTTTTTATAAGAACCTAATTCAATAAATTGAGACAGCTGAGCGAGAATTTCAATTGAGATCTGAATTGACAAGAATCAGATGACGTTTTTAGTATCTAATCATTACATTTTTTTCCCTTATCATTTATCTTTATTTTTCTTTTCTTTTTCACTTGTTTATTTTATTTCTTCTTTTTGTAATTATTGAATTTGCATATTTAAATTTTAGCATATAGTTTATATTTAGGTTGCATGAGACATTGATCTCGATCTTCTAGAGGCAGATTAAATATAGGGTCTTCATCACATTTACCGTCAGTTAAAATGGCCGAGATTCGAAATAAAAACTCACATGGCCGAGATGAAAATCCAGTTGATCAGATAGAATGTGAGTCTTAGCATGATGATCTTAATCATCCTAGGACATTTAGAGAATTCATAAATCCCACTCGGACAGGATCACTATCTTGCATTGTTTTCCCCCAGATGCATCACGTTTCAATTTATACCAGGTGTCATCCAACTTTTACCCACATTCCACGGTCTAGAATCAGAAAATCCTTATCAGCACTTAAGGGAATTTGAAGAGGTATGTAATACTTGCACATATCAAAATTACAACATCAATATAATTTGACTCAAGTTTTTTCCATTTTCTTTAAAGGATAAAGCTAAAATTCGGCTGCACAACCTTATGTCAGGATCCATCAGAACATTGGATGATTTACGAGAGCAATTTCTTAAAAAAAATTCTTTCCTCATCACAGGACAAACTCCTTTAAGAGGAGAATCACAACTTTCACCCAAGAGTCAGAGGAAACACTTTATCAATATTGGGAGAGATTTAAAGAGATTTTGAATGTTTATCCACTATCACAGGTTTGAAACATAGAGGCTGGTTTCCTACTTCTATGATGGTTTAACACCCCAAGGTAGACAAGTAGTGAAAATGATGTGTAATGGTAAGTTTAGAGATAAAAGTCCTGAAGATGCACTAGATTACCTAGAACACATATCAGAGAAAGCACAACACTGGGACATAGTTGGCACTTATGAGTGGTCTGTAAAAACACATGCATCTGGTAGAGGCATGTTTAACCGTAGGGAAGACCATGACCTTTCTGCTAAATATGCATCTCTAGCTAAAAAAGATAAGGCGTTAGAAATGGGAAATAATGATCATGTCAAGTCAATTTAAGAAATCACATGTCATATCTGTAATTTAAATGAACATGTCACACAAGTTTCCCCAACCTCGTCAGCCCTACAAGAATGTCTCAATGACTGAGTTAGTTCCATAAACACCTTCCAGAGATCAAATTCAAACCTATACTCCCAAACTTACAATTCTAGTTGGAGAAATCATACAAACTTCAATTGGAGGAATGATAACCAAGTACAACCATCACAACAACCTCCCCAAGTAAACCAAAATTTCCAAGTTTTTCAGAACTATCACCATATGTCTCACCACCTAGGAAAACCCTTGAGGATACCTTACATGCATTCATTGAGAGATATGAAGCCATCAATAACCAACATATGCAAACATTGATGGATTTGAAAGATACTTTCTCCAAAATCACATTTGCATTGACCATTAATGATAAATGAAAGTTTTATGCACAACCACAGCCAAACCTCCAGAGTCATCAAAACCCTCATGAGTGTAGTTCTGGTAGTCAACATATAGACTAAGTCAAATCTGTCATTACTCTTCACAGTGGTAAAGTCATCCAAAGACCCATTCTTGAACCTCGTGAAGATTAAACTTTTGAGGGTAAGGAAAGGGTTGATGAATCATTACCTATTGTGATAATAAAAATTTTTCACATGCACCTCATGTTGGAGTTGGTGCTTGGAGTGCCAATCCGAATTGTATATTTTTTATTTATTAAAAAAATAACTACATTTTCATTTCATACCTTATTAATGGTATTGTCTTTATGCGTATTAGATTGATGTATAGATATGCTAAGAATGACATTGACCTTAGAATATTCTTGTAGTAATACTGGACACTAGGTGGTTCGATATTGGGATAACTATTACTATTGTAAATTATTCTTAAAGTATATATATATTTCTAGTCGTTGGTTTTGTAATACGATTGAATTCCTATAACCTAGAAGACTAGCACATGTCGTATATTGGAATTAGAGTTCCAATGGTTTAACCCGATGTACCATGAGTTTTGGAAAGTCGTATGAATGTGTGGGTATTGGTTGCACCGAATACTTAATGACTCACAGGTGATTCCTAATAGTTTGAAGTACACACCACCATCAATAGGAATAACCTCGAGTTGAGTAGCATACATAATCCTTTGACTATAGGATAATATTGATTTTGTGTGAGATCCTCCACACTTTGATGCCATGTATGTTAGAAACCTTTCATGGTCTGACATCTAGATCTTCATTGGGTGTGGACCGATGTACTCCGTAATCAAGTGCGAAGCAAGATAGGATCTTTCGGCCCGTATGTGTACTATAAGGGGTTTAGGTATCCATGTGAGTAAGTCATGATTTTTAAGATTTTGGCTAAAGCTGATCACCTAGGGTGGATCGCATCAATTGTAACGAATCGTGGACATGTCGACATGAGATGTGCACCTTGGAAACTTGACGGTGTATTCTATGTTTCTTAAGTACAACTCGAATACCCTACGATGGTGGGATTGTTAAACATATGTGATAACCTCGACTTGTAAAGTTCACAAAGTTCGTTCGTTTTCTTAGGAAATTCGGAGGTGGCCGAATTGCGTACATATTAATTAGGCTTATATGACAAATGTGTCTAGACTTATATAGTCCCACAATATGAAGTGTTCTCGTTGAGCATTTGGGTAGCCGATTAATTTTGATAAAAGATAATATACGATATTATAATTATCAACCAAGATAATCAAGTGTTATTGGATAACATTGATTATTTACTTTGACCTAATTGGATTAATTCAATAATTACACAATGGCTTAATTGTAAAATCATAATTATCTCTACCATTTGAGGATATTATGGTAATTGTAAGTATATAATAATAAGTGGTTTTTGCTTGATTTAATTGGATTAAATCAAAGTGGCAAACATTGAACTAATCCAATTCCTTATCCTTGTCTTGATTTAATTGGATTAAATCAAAGTGGTAGAGAATGGAAATTAGTCACACCTAGTTATACATATTTGGACAAATTAGATTAAGCTCACATAAAAGTTGATAACAACTTTTATTAATTAAAAATTACCTAAGTTTTTCTATAAATAGCAATATTTAGGAAGGTTTTAATTAAGAAAAGCAAAAGCTTGAGAAAACTAAATACATGTAAGAATTAGAGAAATTAGCCTAAGTTAGAGAAGTGTTTAGAGAAGCTTTGTGAGATCTTTACAACATTTCAATTAGGAGAAATCAAGATTGGATCTTGCAGTGAAGCTTGCTAGCATTGGAATCAAGATTAGATCTTGGAGTCAAGCTTGCTAACTTTGGGTTTTCTCCACAACATTTCAAAAAGGAGAAGTAGATTGGATCTTTGAATCAACCTTGCTTGGTAAGTTTGATCTTCTCCCAAAGCTATGTTTTTCATTAGTGAGTTTTTCATTAGTGAGACATATAGGGATGAATTATGTATTGATACATAATGTTGAAATTAGGCTAATTAATTGTGTTAGGATGTTTTGGAAGTATAAATACAATATGCTTGTAATTGGGTCAAAATATTTATATTAGACATAGATATAAAATTAGAGTTCGGAACTCTAGATAATAGCTTAGAGCTAAGGCTACCATTCTAGAATCACTTGACCACCTTTGGGTGACCTAGAATTGTTCACGAGTCACTTCATTGTGGGATTCTAATTTGGTTTGTGTTTGGATTCGAAATTTATGCATATGAGTATTTAAAGTAAATTTATGTTTTTGTAAGAATATTTGATATTTTGAAAAACATGAATTTTATTCTATAACGTGTGTTGATGTTGGTTTTTAATGTTAAAATTAATTTTGGGTGTTTTGGAAGATCAGAAGAAATTAAGGTAAAACACCCTAATTCCTTCAGCTCTTCGAAAAGAGAGCTGAAGAAATTTTTGAAATACAAATAAAAAAATGCATGTTTTAGCGCACAATGCGTGCGTCACGCGCTACGCGCACTGAATCTTGTTTTCTTCGGTTCTTGAGTTTTCGGACTCCGATTCAGCCCTGATTTCTTCCTATACACTCATAATGGAATATAGTATTTCATTAA
>SKCR01050334.1:0-39570 GCA_019454045.1 Zanthoxylum bungeanum
CGAGATGATTTTTTTCATCAATATGATGATTTTTTTTTTCTCAAATACTATATCGGATATATACAATCGGTTGATACCCTCCTATTTACATAGTGTGGCCACTGGCACCTCTTCCTCCCACTATAAAGTGTCTTCTTTCAAATTTGGCGAATTGAGAGACATTGATTGCTTGAATCAAAGAAAATTTTAGTGGGAAGGATTAAGTTGGGCATCATCACTTTCAATTTCTCTTTGATAGCAAAAGTATCTATCAATTTCATGTCCGTGCCAAACCCACCATAAATTCTATCGACCTCGTGACTTTTTCATTATACGCCACATCCCCCCGAATCTTTTCTAGCCTCTATCGTTTGACCCATACGTGTATATCCAATCTAATCTTTTAAAGTAGCAACTCAAAATCTAATCTAGATTTTGAACTTTTAAGCCTGAAAAAAAAATTCACAAAAAATAATAAAAACTCTTTATTTTAGCGGAAATAAAGTAAATTTATTTCATTACAAACTAATTTTTTTCATTAATTTATAAGATATTTTAATAAAATTTTAAATTAAGTGAGACTCATTCAAAGATATGTCTCTGAAGTATAAAAATAAATGCATAATAAATAAATAAATCTCTACCAACCAAACCACACCCAACCCCAATAGGTTATTTCAGTGGTAAAGGCTTTGAGTTTGAGTGATTTATTCTCTTTCAGGTTCAAGGTTCAAATCTCACTAGATGCATTGTCATGTCCCATAGTTTAAAAAGTTAGAGACGTACCTTGATTTGTACTGGGAAAGTTCTGAGAGCACGAAACACAAGTCTCGGGGGTTAGTCGAGATGCGCGTAAATTGGCCCGTATACTTCGGTTACCAAAAAAAAAAAACAAAAAACAAACAAACCCCACCCCCACCGATATTTCAAAGCAAGTGCTTTACAACTATATAGATATCAATATATCTATTATACCTTACAAAGTTTAATAGACTTTTGGGTAATTTTGAAGTGGAGGTGATGGTCCAATTCTAGAAATTATTTCATGCCATCTTCAATATAGACCATCAATATCATCTGTTGTATGTGGAACTATTTCCTTTGATTTTTTTTTTTTTAAATGACTAGGAATAGTAATTGGTTGGGATCAGATTAGACATAGTTGATGAATCAAAATAAATTATTTATTTAACTGTAAGATTGTAATCAGAATCAAACATGTATTTACTTTTTCTAATAATCGAAAAAATTTGTTAAGTTACAAAAATATCATTTATTAATATTATGTTTTTTCACTAACAAAATAAATAAGAAAACATTTTTAAAGAAAATATATGCATGTTTATTTTTTAATTATTATTTACATTAATTTATAATTAGTGATTAATTTATAATTTTAATTAATATATTAACTAATTGTTCATTATTAACTATTAATCATTAATTATTAGTTATTAATTTATTAATCATTATTTTATTATATAAGTATTAATAAAAATGTAAATAATGGGAATGAAACTCTAAGATTGAGTTTGGTAGAGTATTACACTGAGAGTATAAACTAACTTTTAAGCTATGGAACAAACGTTATTGTCACGACCCCCTCCCTAGAGCGGGCCCAACATTAGAAAGGGGTATGTGAGCTACTTCAGCTCGAACATTCTACATGTCGTACAATATAACTAAATTTGTAAAGAAAGTAATATTCCACAAAATACAATTCAATAAACCTCAAATAATTGTTTTCAGTAAAAGTATGCAACAATATGAAAATGTCCTAAATCTTCTATCTCAAAAGTCAAAACAAATATCTGGACCAACCCGACTGGCGGCTGTGGTAAACGAGTCAAATCCTGATACTGATACTGTTGCTGTTGCGCTGGCGAACTACCTGGGATGTTTGGGAAAAAGGGGTGAGTTTAAAGAGCTCAGTAAGTAAAAATACACACACTCTTAGCATGATCTCACCAACAAAATATGTATATATAATAATTAATATTTGGAAATAGCAATTGTTATATAAGGGTTATCTCAGTCAAATAAGGTTTTCTAGTCGGATTCGGTATAATAATGGATTGAAATCATTGGGAAAAGTATCAACATCTCACCTCCCAAGATTTCCCACCATATAACCTCGCATAAATGTGTAAGAGGGGGACTGAATCACACGCCTCTGCTGACCTTGCATGACCTCGCATCTTCGACCACAATTATACTAAATCTAGTAGCATAATAATAATAACACACAACATCCAATACAACACACATCATCTCACTCCATTCATCATTCTCATCTCAAAGTCACAGAATACTCGAATACTTCGATTCATAGTACAAACATACAGTTATACCCAAAATTTGTATTCACAATTTATGTTCTCATGCTATCAATTACTCAATATAATTTCCAACATATATGTATAAATATATTTATACTATATTACGTAAACTCATATATCAAATATCAACCAGCAAATATTTATATTAAGGGAATCATCGTGCATTATACTTACCTCAATCCACGTAAAAACTCTCTATATCTATATGTCCTCGCTAAAATCTGGAAAAAAAATATAAAATTACGATCAGGTCCTAATATTTTACTAAAATTATGATTTTACCCTTAAAATTTTTTAATTTAACCCCCAATACTCTCCAACATTATCAATTTAGTCCTACAACTCTCAATTATCACTTATTACTCACTAAAAATAAGAATTTACATATTTGTGTCCCTAATCATTCCAATTTACGAATAAGTCCAAAATTTTCAAAATCTTATATTTACACCCATAAAACTCTAAAATATAACGTACCGAGCTCCAACGACATCAAAATTCCACAACGAGATGATCAACAGATAGTACACATCACCAGGATCACAATGATGATGGTGGTGATGGCAGATTATCGGTGGTCACCGACGAACGGTCAAACGACGTTAACTCCCGTTTTTGGCTCGTTTCACGACAACCGAATGTCCAATTTGGGCAACCGAAGTGTCCAACCTGCGTATCTTGACGAGGGAAAGATTCTGGTCCGGGAGGTGTTGTGCACACATGGCGGCTCATGGAGCAGCGATGAGGCGGCGCTTGAGGGCGCGTGTGGAGGAGTTTGGTCGTCGGAGGGGTGGCGCTGGCTTCGTCTCGTCGAGAGGATTCTCCTGGAGTGGTCATTCGTCGGAAATGATGGCCGAAAGATGACAAACGAGTCTCTCTCCCCACTCAATTTCTCTCTTTACTACATTTGTATTTTCTCTCTCTCCTGGTCTGTTTCTCACTCTAACTGCTCATTGGTCTATGAAAATAAATCCAACACACTACTCACTTTCTATTTAATTCATACTAAGCACACACCAGATGAAATCTAGAGTTTGGTTGTTTTTAAATAGGAAGTGGTGGTTGAGTTTTATTAGGAATGTGTGTGTGTGGTTGAGTTTTATTAGGAATGTGTGTGTGTGGTTGAGTTTTATTAGGAATGTGTGTGTGTGGTTGCTGATTTTGAGGGGGGAATATGGATAAGGAATCACTTAAAATTTAAAAGTGAGATATCACAGTTATAGTATAAATTAGCGCAAAGTTATATATTCTAGTCTCTCTTCAAAATATACAACTGCTTGAAGTATGAATGTTACTAGAATGTCAAAAAAAAAATATTACCCTTAGAAATGTCCTAAATTATTTGATGAACTTATATTTAAATTCCAATTTGATCCAATGGTGTATCATGTAAACTAATGGAAATGTAATGAGTACGAGACATGCTATAAATTAATTGTTCATAACACTTTTGCCAAATGTTATGCTTAACAACCTGAATATACTAAATATTATTTTATTTTTTTAAAAAAAAAATTACAATTTTAATTTAGAATAATTGGGTAAATATTGCCAAATCAATATGGTATGAATTTCACTAATATGAATTAATATAGATTTTATGTCACCAATTGGAGTCTTTTTATTATTATATATTTTTTTTCTTAGGGTGAAACTATTTTAATTTAAATTTATGACTTAAAATTTTGACACAAATTTTGACTCATTTCAACTAACAATAGTTCTCCATCTTATTATATACTATATATTTACATAGAATAGGTGGCGTAATCGCACAACATATATTTTGATCCGTCCTATTGAGAGATAAATGATAATTTTTTTTAAATGTATTCTAAAAATTAATAAATTTATATAAAATTGATAGTACTTCATGTGAATCCCATGTCACTTACCAAATTAAGTAGAAGATTTGAAAAAAGAAAAAAAAATCCTTAAAATTCCATATTCATGTTGTTGAAGGGATAATCATTGTATTAATTGGTCAAAATACCTTACAAATATATAAAAATAAAGGAATAAATGAATTTGAAAATTTGCTAAAACAAAAAATTATTTTATATGCCAAGCCGCCTATAAATGAATTTGTATTCACAATTTATGTTCTCATGCTATAAATTACTCATATAATTTCCAAAATATATGTATAAATATATTTATACTATATTACGTAAACTCATATATCAAATATCAACCAACAAACATTTATATTAAAGGAATCATCGTGCATTATACTTACCTCAATCCACGCAAAAACTCTCTATATCTATATGCCATCGCTAAAATCTGGAAAAAATAAAATATATAAAATTACGATCAGGTCCTAATATTTTACTAAAATTATGATTTTACCCGTAAAATTTTTAAATTTTAAATTTAACCTTAAATACTCTCCAACATTATCAATTTAGTCCTACAACTCTCAGTTATCATCTATGACTCACTAAAAATTAGAATTTACAGATTTGTGTCCCTAATCATTCCAATTTACGAATAAGTCCAAAATCTTCAAAATCTTATATTTACACCCCCAAAACTCTAAAATATAACGTACCGAGCTCCAACGATATCAAAATTCCACAACGAGATGATCAACAGATAGTATATGTCACCAGGATCACAACGATGGTGGTGGTGATGGCGGATGCTCGGTGGTCACCGACGAACGGTCGAACGACGTTAACTCCCGTTTTTGGCTCGTTTCACGATAACCGAAGGTCTAATTTGGGCAGCCGAAGTGTCCAACCTGCGTATCTTGACGAGGGAACGATTCTGGTCCGGGAGGTGTTGTGCACACATGGCGGCGCGTGAGGCCCATGGAGCAGCGACGAGGCGACTCTTGAGGGCGCATGTGGACGAGTTTAGTCGTCGAACGGGTGGCACTGGCTTCGTCTCGTCGAGAGGATTCTACTGGAGTGGTCATTCGTCGGAAATGATGGCCGAAAGATGACAAACGAGTCTCTTTCTCTCCCCACTCAATTTCTCTCTCTACTGCATTTTCATTTTCTCTCTCTACTGGTCTGTTTCTCTCTCTAACTGCTCACTGGTCTATGGAAATAAATCCAACACACTACTCACTTTCTATTTAATTCACACTAAGCACACACCAAATGAAATCTAGAGTTTGGTTTTTTTTTTTTTTAAAAAAAAATAGTAATTGGTGGTTGAGTTTTATTAGGAATGTGTGTGGTTGCTGATTTTGAGGGGGAGAAACATGGATAAGGAATCACTTAAAATTTAAAAGTGAGATATCATAGTTATACTATAAATTAGCGCAAAGTTATATATTCTAGTCTCTCTCCAAAATATACAACTGCTTAAAGTATGAATGTTACTAGAATGTCACAAAAAAAATATTCCCCTTAGAAATGTCCTAAATTATTTGATGAACTTATATTTAAATTCCAATTTGATCCAATGGTGTATCATGTAAACTAATGGAAATGTAATGAGTACGAGACATGCTATAAATTAATTGTTCATAACACTTTTGCCAAATGTTATGCTTAACAACCTGAATATACTAAATATTATTTTATTTTTTTAAAAAAAAAATTACAATTTTAATGTTGAATAATTGGGTAAATATTGCCAAATCAATATGGTATGAATTTCACTAATATGAATTAATATAGATTTTATGTCACCAATTGGAGTCTTTTTATTATTATATTTTTTTTCTTAGGGTGAAACTATTTTAATTTAAATTTTTGACTTAAAATTTTGACACAAATTTTGACTCATTTCAACTAACAATAGTTTTCCATCTTATTATATACTATATATTTACATAGAATAGGTGGCGTAATCGCACAACATATATTTTGATCCGTCCTATTGAGAGATAAATGATAATTTTTTTTTTAAATGTATTCTAAAAATTAATAAACTTATATAAAATTGATAGTACTTCATGTGAATTCCATGTCACTTACCAAATTAAGTGGAAGATTTGAAAAAAGAAAAAAAAATATCCTTAAAATTCCATATTCATGTTGTTGAAGGGATAATCATTGTATTAATTGGTCAAAATACCTTACAAAAATATAAAAATAAAGGAATAAATGAATTTGCAAATTTGGTAAAACAAAAAATTATTTTATAGGCCTAGCCGCCAAGTACATGGATCGGGTCAACCCATTTAAAGTTTTCATTTGCAAAACAGGGCCCCATACGATTACAATTCAATGCCTCGTGCCACCCACGACACGACTTTGGAAATCCAACTTAAATGTTAATTTTAAGTTTGTTAAGACAGTGTCAGCGAATCATCCGCCGTTAAAAGAGAAGAAAAAAAAGGTTACTGTTGATGGGACCGTTGGATCTTGTTTATCATAGGATTCTATATATTGCATTTGAATCACGAGGCACCAGCCAATCAGCGATGCTGGTAACGGCATGACTTTTACCGAAAGATGGTGGGCCTCACGAAATCTGTAAGATGTCAAAGTGCCACTTCCTAGTTGGAAATCGCACCGTCAAATCACTCATTTCAGACTTAAGCGCAGCAGGTAAAATCTCTGACTGTTCCGAACTCTTACAAGAAACGCACTCCCTGAATTCGAATTCAGGACCTGAAATGTCAAATCTTGAGCCCTACACCACCAAACCACATCCCTTGAAGACTGAGCGATCCGACCACACTAGCACAAAGACACGATATTGTTCTATTTAGAAGTTCATAATGTCTTGGTCATACATCGAGCCTATGCCATTAGGTATGCATTTCTCAAGATTTTGTTTCTGATATGGGTTAGGTTTAGAATCGGTTCTGAGATTTGAGTGGCTCCTAAGTGAGCCCTTAAAAATAGACCACTTGTCTTATAAAAAAAATATGCATATTTTTACATATATATATATATATATATATATATATATATATATATATATATATATATATATATGGGTCATCAACATATTAGGATATGGGGGCTCTGAAATTTTACTAATAAGTAGGGCTGTAGGTCACCTCTTATATCATCGACCACTCAAAATTGACCCTGATTAATTCCACCAAAAGACCTCATATTAGTTATGTGTGGTTAATTTTATGTATAAGCACTTCTCCAAACTTAATCACAAGTGACGTGGAACCAAGCATACACATTGACACATTTTCGGTTGAATAAGCTAGTTTTGATATTTTTATGTATAAGCACTTCTCCAAACTTAATCAAAAATAACTAAGCATATACATTGACACATTTTATGTTGAATAAGCTAGTTATGATATCTTATCTAAGATTTGATTAAACTAGCCTCGAAACCCATCCGGAATTTATCTCAATATTATAGAAGTTTGCAAATAAAATATAAGAAAATTGATATATAATTATGTATATCCTCAAAGTTTGCTCTAATGTAAACAAATGACATCATATTTTCAGAAATGTTCCATATAGCCCCTTATAAGATTGTAATTATCTTGCCAAATTATGAAGTATATATGACTGTCATTTTTCTTATAAAATATTTTATTTTGAAGTGATTTTAAGTGTCTAGATAAAAAGTTTGGCGTATTTGAAAAGGAAATCCGCTGCCTACAAAACACGTGGCGTTCACACGAGATTCCGTAGTTTTGCTACTTCCAGACTCGAATTTTCCCCGGGGAAAATGGGGGGTGATGTGGTGGATATAACAAAATTCGGAGTGGACATATATTTTGACTTGACATTTATTAAATTTGTTCGCTTCGAGACAGGCTATCATCAAATTATTACTCTGCCAAATAAAGTCGAAGAGCATCCAATGTAGTTTTCTTTTCTAGAATTGGCACAATTTGCCGCCCTTTATTCCACAAGACATTCTGTTTCTTCATTCCATCGTTATGAACGTTTTTACAAAATTTGAAATTAAAATATTTATTGAATAATTAAAAAAAGTAAGGTTATTTTTTATAAATATTCTTATTTAGTTGTTTAATAAGAGATGGTAATAGGTTATAATATATAAGAATTTATCAATTCTTATCCCGTCTAGATTATAAATTTTGGACGATTTTTTGTCACGAATTTCATGTCATTTTTTAAATCATATGAAAAAAATATTCTTAATCATAGTAAGGATTTATGATTTTTAAAGCAAAAAATGAGGATTCTTGATTATCTCATATCGAACAATATGAAATCTTGAATCTGGATCAAGTACAGATTCTCTAATCTCAATTGAAAATTTTCTATCATCCCTACTTAAATAGACCTCGAAGGCTCAAACATATGGTGAACTTCAATTATAATCAAAGACGAAATAAGGATTTTATTTCAGGGCAGTAATTTTTTCTGCATATAATATTGATGGATTAAATATTTCATTATTATATTTTAAACAAATACAAAAAAAAAAAAATGGAATCGACATCAAATTTTGATATAGTCTGGTCACTCTTAATTAGGGATGGTAAAAATCTTTACGAATATGAGAGTCCAATACGTTAGAGGTGGTAAAAATATAAGTTTTTATACTCGTTGATTGGATGGACCAAATATAAATTTTGATATCCCATTAAAATAAAAATAAAATTATCATATAAATATTCATATCCAATTATTAAACAAAATAAATATTAATATTAATATCTTATATCATACACTTCTTAATGCCGTTTATGGTTGTGACAACTGACAACTCGAATCCTGGCATCAAACTGGGTGAACAAAGGAATAACAACGTGACGCGCTTAACAAGCGCGTAAAAGTAAAACTAGTAAATCCAGCCCACCCACCACTCCCCCCACCGACACCACGTTGATAGGGGCACCCCAATTAACTGGCCTCCACTTTTTTTTGTTTTTTTTGTTTTATCCTTCTCTTTTTGTCTGTCGGTAACTCACGAGCCTCCGCCAGAGCGTGTGGGAGTTTTTTCTTTTCAATAAAAATCAAACAAACAGAAAAAATATTAAAATATTAGCTTTTGTCTTTGAGTTTTTGACATTCGTCCAAAGTCAACCCCAATACCATCCTTTAAAACAAGAAAGGACAATAAGAGATGCCAACCCCTATTTTGTTTTCAAAACCACCTGTTTCTCTCTCTAGACCCACGTTTTTAGGACAAATATCTTTTACGCACTTCATTTTTTCATAATTTTTTATTAGGTTTTTATTTTTTTATAATTATCAAATAGGTCGATATTGTTTAGGGTTTGACACTCAAAATTCGATCGAGATCCAAGATAAAAATTTTAATCATGATTCGAAATAATTTTTCATTTTAATTCACAAAGACCAATGGTGATTCATGATAATAGAGACAAGATTGAGACTATAATTGACGTCTTGATTAACAATACAATATAATTATTTGGGGAAAATCGGACATCTGATGCGTAGCCGAAAACCCATAAAAGTGGATTCAGAGCCATCGTTAGGGTCTGATCTCGGGATCGTTTCAGAGTCTAACTATAGGGAGCCATTTACCATAACTGACCCAAAAGCCCATGTCAGAACCTGAATTCAGGACCTCCTGTCAGGGTCTGAATTCAAGACCTGTCGGCAGAATATTTATTTCAGACTGATCTTCAGAAAAGACAAGTAAGGTTTGCGAGAGAAATCATCCTAGGATATCAACTTCATAATGACGTAAATCCTCTAAATAAGGAATTTGGCCAGTATAATAATTGTCTTTCGTTTCTTTAAGCTGGACAACCACCTAGGATGTGGAAGTTTCAAGATTTTAGGGATCGAGTCAGTTAATGAGAAACGTGAATGAAATGTAACTGTTGTCAGTTTATTTTTCTTATAACAAAATATTATAAATAGGACGAGAACTCATAAAGTAAGTGATCGATCTTTTTATAACCAAATAATAATAAGAGCATTTCTGATCAATCTTTATGTGTTTTTATTTGATCTTATTATTTGTTAAAGTAATTGCACAAGCAATAATAATGATCCTTACTGTTAGAATATCATAGAATTGATGATATAAAAATAATAATTTAATAGATAATTATGAAAAAAAAAATAGAGTTATAAAAGTTATTTTCCCTTTTTAAATATTTCTTTTCGTTATATTGCCATTCTTTCTATCTCTATAATATATACACGAAAGTTTATATAAATAGTTTTCCACTTATTACACCACCCTCATTACTCCCCTCAAAAAGTCAGCGCTTTCTTTTGTCTCTCTCTCTCTCTCTCTCTCTCTCTCTCTCTCTCAGTTTTCAGATACACAGAGCTTTTGTCTTTCGAAGATTTGAGAAAGAAAACAGAGCCATGGAAGTTGACTGGGACCTGCATGCGGTGGTCAGAGGCTGTAACAGCTCCGTTAACACCGCCGTTACCACTTCAACGACAAGGGCGGCCGCCGCCACAAGTTTGAAGGAAGATTATGATGCCACTCAAATTCAATCTTGGTTTCCAGTTTCACCATTTAGTAGTGAACAAAGTAGTAGTAGTAATATTTTCAATTTTTCTGATCCTTTTGAAGCAAGAAACGCCATTGAAGATGAAGAGTTGCATGAGCTTTATAAGCCATTCTTTACCAAATCTCCTCAGAAAAGTATTACAAGCCAACCCATCTCTTCTTCTATTTCTATTTCTTCTATAACTTCAACATCATCAAAGGATCAAACGCAGCTCAAACAGCAGCCGCCGCCTAAGCAGACTCATGCTAGCTCTGTGACCAGTTCCATTACTCCTCGCAAAAGAAGGTAACTTTTTTATTTTTTAATATCTTGCAAAAATGAAAAAACCCATCTCATAAAAATCAATTATTTATTAATTTGTGGCAATAATAATTTTTTTCCTTCTATTAATTACAGAAAGAATCAGCTAAAGAGAATTTGTCATGTCCCAGCTGAAGGTCTCTCTTCTGATGTTTGGGCTTGGAGAAAATATGGCCAAAAACCCATCAAAGGTTCCCCATATCCAAGGTAATTTGGTATTTGTTAAGATCATTTTACCAATTAAATTGTAATATTAAAGTTTTTATTTTATTTTATGTTAGGGGTAATTGATTAAAACTTGGCTTGATTCTTGAACAACAGGGGATATTACAGATGTAGCAGTTCAAAGGGGTGCTTGGCCCGGAAACAAGTGGAGCGAAACAGATCCGACCCGGGTATGTTCATAGTAACATACACAGCAGAGCATAACCACCCAGCTCCCACTCACAGAAATTCACTCGCCGGAAGCACCCGCCAGAAGCCCTTAACGACTCAAAACGGCACCGCCGCCGGTGACTCCAACAAACCCACTTCCCTAACCAAACCCACTTTCTCTTCCTCATCTCCGGTGACCTCCATGGAAGAAGAAGAAGACGAAGAAGCAGCAGCAGTACCCCAGAGTACAAACACAGAAAGCAGAGAACTTGATATGCTAGAAGATGATAATGAAGAAGAAGAGGAGGAGGAGGAGGAGCTTGCGGTATCAGATATTGGAATCTGTGATGGTTTCTTTGTGGGTTTAGAGGGAATTGGCGGCCCTAAAGAGAGCTTGCCGGATCATTTTCCGGCTAGTTTTGGTCTTCCTTGGGCTGCTAACAATGCTGCCACCGCCGCTGGTGGGATCTGACCTGCTAGAGAAGTCAACGTTTGATTCCTTTTTGTTATATATTATAAAATATTTAATATGCATACACTTTTTCTAGCTTTTGTTAGATCCCAAACCAACAATGTTATTGTAACTGTTTTAAATTTCAACTCCATTAGGGCTAGAGATTAAAAAAGAAAAAGAAATTATCCCTGTTAAAATAAATTAGCAAGAAAACAGTTTTATTTTATTTTTTTAAATTTACATGTAATTATCTTGGTCTTTGTATTATTTTTTTTAAATAAATTAACATAGCAAAAGATTATGAAAGCTTAGTATAGCCTGTGGCAGAATCATGAAGGGATAAACTCATAAACATGATTATTGTTTCTGGTCAATCTAAAAATTTATTAAACGGGTATAAAATGATGAAAATCTTATTTATTAATAAGATAATTTTGATTTATTTCTTTTAAAATAAAGAATATTTATCGTGTTTCAAGAAAATCACATTCTAACCCAATATTGAGCGTGTTTTAACTCAGCAAAAAATGATATATTTACACATACTTATTCCTAAAGTTTTCTCAACTCTCTCATCGTAGTTACAGTGATTTACTGTAGCTTACGGTAGCTACAGTAAGAATATTGAGAAAACTTTAAGAATAAGTGTGTAAGTATATTATTGCTATTAACTGGATTTAAATTCTCAAGTAATAATTATAATCAACCGAATCTGCTTGGTTTGGCAAGGCCAATATTCAGAGGCACATACTGACAATTACTAATTGTATAGCAAAGGAATATGCCTGCCTTCAAGCTCACTCTTAGCGTGAACATAGTGTGAAAACTTTTATAATAAAAAGGTTATTCGAACATATTACTTTACACTGCTAAAATTACATCAATCTTTAACTGTCATAATGAAAATTACATCTCAGAAATTTAGCAAAACAAAGAACTTTGATTCTAACTTACTTAACAGCCTTTTCAAGGGGCAAAAAAACACTTGGGTGATTTTTAATAAAACATATCGAAATAAGTTCACTAAAATATATTAAAGTACTACATAAATAACACATAAGTATATATGTGCAATAAAAATACAAAAATGAAAAAAAAATCACTAAAATTGGGTGATTTTTGGCAAATCGGAAATCGTGTGATTAATCGTAAAAAATCGGGCAATTTTTTCAGCTAATCAACAGTAATAGTTTTTTACAAATCAAATTGATTGCACCCCACATGGTGATTAATCGGAAATCAATTGCCAATTAAACTGCATAGATCTCAATCGATGTTGGATATTTTCCTCATTACTCTCCCATCAGTCACTCTTTTGCCCGGTCCCTATCCTTAGGTCGGTAGTGTATGTCCACTCATACATGAGTGTGGATTTGATATAATATTAAAATTCATGAGCTTAACTAAACCCAAAAGTTAACTTGAAAGTTTAAGGTTACCTCAATACTTATATTTTGAATTCAGTCGTTTATCATAGTCATGTGAGTTATTTTACTATCTGATCTAGTTTCATACTTCACACTAGACCCGGCCACGGTTCCGGTTCGGTCCTCCGATATTTTCAAAATTCATTTTAATTTGGAACGCCTAGACGATGGTTCACAACGAGCAATTTGCAACTATTGTGGGGTTATCTATAAATTTTCTGGTGGATACGGAAATATGATCAAGCACATGGAGAAACATCATCCGGTTGAATTTGGCATTGATACGACGCAGACTCAAATGGCCAGGTACGCATCATCTAGTAGAGGTACGAGTAGTGTAGATTTATTTAAATATTCTGATGCAAAAAATAGAGAAGAATTTGCGAAATTAACATGTATGGCACATCTTTCTTTAAGCTTTGGTGAAAAACTTCATTTTACTAATTACGTGCATAATGCTTTAAACCCTGCTGCATGTAGAATGACTCGAAACACAACAAAACGTCATATTTTCAAATTATATAAAGATGGTAAAATTATTTTAAATGAAATATTTAAAGAGATGAAAGGTCGTATTTCTATATGTTCTGATATTTGGAGTGACCATTGGCAAACACACTCATACATGGGTGTGACTTGTCATTGGATTGATGCATCATTTACCATGCAAAAACGACTCATTGCATTTAGAGTTTTTGATGACCAACATACTGGTTGAATTATTTTAGAGAAATTCCTTTACTTTATCTTATTGCTGCTGTTTTTGATCCTAGATTTAAATTAGAAGGTTTGAATGGTGGTTTACAAGCTTACTATGGTTATTTAGGAATATTAGATGACATTGATATTACGAGCATAATGACGAATTTAAGAAGTGATTTAATTATTTTATTTAATGATTATATTGTAAGATATAACTTAGGAACAATAGGTCAATCTAGTAGCGAACCGGTAATTCAACCAAGACTTAGCGCATGGGATCGTTGGTTATTGCAACGAAATAAAAAATCTAGGGATACGACAACAACTAATAACCCTGAATTAGATAATTATTTATCTACAAATTTTGAGTTTTCTAATGAAAGTTTATGCAGTAAAAATTTTAAAATCCTTGAATGGTGGAACCGGCATCAAAATATATATCCTGTTTTATCTATTATTGCTAAAGAGATACTGGCAGCACCTATTTCCACCGTTGCGGTTGAGCAAGCCTTCAGCTTGGGAGGTAATATATTGGAAGCTAGGCGATCTTCATTACATCCAAGCACTCTAGAAGCAACAGCTTGTGTGGATGATTGGACTCGAGCTGATCTGAGACAACAAGAAGATGCCCCCGATGATTTTGAAGATTTGTTCGATAATGCTTCTGCATCAAGTGCAAGCGGAAGCTGCGGACCCGGAGCCGAAGGATCAACTGATAATGATGATTGATAAATGTAAAATTATAATTTACAAAGGGGATATGTCTTAAACTTGTAATGGAACTACGTGAGCTTTGATTCCTCTCACCTTTGGAGGATACGTAGGCAACTTAAATTTTAAAAAATTTAAGCTCAAGCTCTTCAATGTAATAATTTTTTTTTATTTATAAATTTAATCTCATTTTTTTAATTAATAATTTTTTATTTATTTAATGATTTGACTCCTCTTATTTTTTTATTTTAATTAATTAAAAAAAAAAAAAAAACCGAACCGAACCGGAACCGAACCGTTCGGTTCCGGTTCGGTTCGACTTTCCGGTTCCACTTAAGTGTGGAACCGGAAACCGGCCGGTTCGGTTCGGTTCCGAACCGGAACCGAACCGCCGGCCGGGTCTACTTCACACTAACAGATCTTGTTGATGGATTGTGTGTACAGTAATGCTTCTCTTGTTATCCATTATGATTTAGCATCATAGTAATGCTTCTCTTCTCTTGTTATCAAAGATCATCAGTGACATATAATCTAACTTTCAAGAAGTACAAAATTGAAATTGCATATAACTTCAAAATTGAAGCATCACAACGATATATGCTTCTTTTATCCTTTTAAGGAGAGGATGTAATCTGCAATGGACTTGCAATGCTTGAAATTGCAGATTCAAAGCATTAAAAGTATGTCCATTATAATTAGAGATGTTCCTGAAGAGAGTCGACATGTGCAGTTGGCTGGATCCAAACACCAAATTTAATAAAATTTTAATTTCAAATGTATGATATAATTTTATATTTTTTTATTATCATTTATCGGTAAAAAGCGTAGGAACCCATTTTAAAAATTCATATAGGATAGGGCCGCCGCCACCGATCAGAACTTAACCCCTCGAGAGACCTAACATGAACACTCTCCCTTGAGCATGGCCAATTTATCTCATCAGAGCAGCAGAAGCCAGAAGGTCCAAGAATCCTAACCTCTCCTCCCCACAACTACTCTATTCAGGCCATCCTCAAAAAGCCATTCTGTAAGAATCTTCATTGATATACAATCAGTCAGGATGAAAATAATGCTCTATCATTTTTATCCATCAATTTAAATGCTTTCTTTAAACATATCATTGCATTATTTGGCCTCACCCTCTTCACTTCATTTCTTCCATTAGAGAAAGAGCAAGTTTCTCTTGATTATTCTTGCACAGCTTCCAGCTGAAAAGTTACAAGATTTGCTCAAAAAGCAAATCAAATGAAATCATACTCATACTCTCTGTTTGAAATTCATTAGTCTTACTGAACCCAAAAAACTAATTTGGAAATTGATGGTTGCCTTATGTTTCAATCCGAAAGTCTCCAGTATATATTGTATCGGAGCCCCCAATAGTGCAATTCTCTCAGAATTTCAAAGCAAAATAATATTTTTAATTTTATTTATTTATTTAATATAGAGAGAGAAAAACAAGATTGTGTCTTAAAATTCAGAACATAGGATTTACATCCAATGCTCAGAATTCAACAATTAAGTGCTCTCGAATTCCTTATATTTATATTTAAATATCAATATCATTTTTAATAGATATAAGATATTTCCTTCAAACACCCTCTGATTCCTTTAGCACTTCATAAGTTTCATCCAACTTGTTACTCTTGCAAACCCATTAATCAAATTATTGTAGCACACAATAATGAAATATAAATAAGAGATTTCAATTGAACAATTTTTACTCTTTAAAATACATTTTTTTTTAAGGAAAAAGTTATTTTCATTCACCTAAAACTTTGGAACAATATCTGATATGATCCATGCAATCTCACATCTGCTGCTCAACTTGTTGGAAACTAAATTGGATCTGATCACTTCTGTCTATTCTTTTGTAAGACTCCAAAATTGCTTCTTCCTGGGCAACTGAAACCACAGGATCTGTCCATTTCTTTTCAAAAATAAAATTGTTCCTGCCATTCCAAATAGACCAGAGCAGAGAGCTGCTACTAGTTCTAGTTCTTGCTTTATGAGTTGTCTGGCTCCCCATTGGCATTATGCTTTGTATGGAATCTGCAAATTCATTTAGCCTCCATATTTTCCCTGCCACTTTATAATCCAGTAATGCATGAGAAATACTTTCAGGGTTATTCCCACACAGCTGGCAAATAGGGACTTGGAGGATCTGCTTCTTCCATAAGTTTTCTGCTGATGGGAGCAAGTCTTTAGAGGCTCCCCACAAAAAAAATCTTCATCTTTTCTGGCAGGCTGAGTTTCCAAATGACATTCCAATTTCCTGGTCTTGGTTCAGAACAACTCGGCAGCTGATTGTATCGGCGGAGGCTGGAAGCCATCCCCGCCGAAAGCTATGAGGACGTAAGCTAGAATGTTCGGGGCTTTTTGGGGAACTCCTGAACATTTCCGAGCTGCTTAACAGGTCCTCGATTTGCATAGTGTTGTGATATAAACAATCACAATAGAGGAGAAATGAGAGGAAAAATCTTCTTTATTACTCAACAAAAGAATTACAAAGCTTATTTCAAAGCTTTACCAAAAAAAACCTCTCAAACACAATATTTGCTCTCTATTTAACTCATTATTTTGGGATGAATTACAAATGAGATTGAGACTCCTTTTTATAGGACCAAAACGTGTACTACAGTGCCACACGTTTTAGCAGTTGGCAACGCATTACGCGTTACGCGTTTTGCATGCTCGAGTCATGCTGGATTCCAACACATAGACCTCAGTTAATGTTTGTCAGCGAAACAAAACTGATGTCTACGCAAATGAATAAGGTAGGCAGTAAACTAAAATTTGATAACTGTTTTTCGGTGAATAGGATTGGTTTGGGAGGTGGGCTTGCATTACTATGGAGCTCGGACGTCAATTTGAGGATTAAGTCGTTTAGTAATCACCATTGATGCGGTTGTTCAGAACTGGATGGACAACAATGGAGATGCATAGGGAAGAATTTGGAGATATGGAGCTCAGATCATTGCCCTTCCTTTAATGATGGATGTTATTGAGTGAATGAGGAGGCCAAGCTATCAGATCATTGCCCTTTAATAATTTGGGTAACAACAGAGATGAACGATCAGCTTTGTTCCAGATGTGTCCCATTAAAGCTCCGGGACCAGATGGGCTGCCAGGGTGTCATCACAACTTGCCTTCACATCCTAAATCAAAGAGGTAACATCAGTCCCCTGAATCACACTTTAATTGCATTAATACCTAAGATTTTTTTTTTTTTTTTTTTGGAATCGGAAACTCTGCCGCCAAACCACCATTTTAAACTTAGCGTGATCTCAAAACATGAGAAATACCTGGGGTTACCTTCTATGGTTGGGGAAAAGAAGAACAGCTTCTTTAATGAAATCAAATTGAGGATTATAAACAAAATTGCCAACCGAGTTATTTTCGAGTGGAAGGAAAGAAGTGTTGATTAAAGTGGTGGCCCAAACAGTTCCAGATTACGCAATGAGTGTTTTCAAGATCTCTTCGGGCTATATGATGAAATTCAAAAAGCTATTGCAGTTTCCTGGTGGGGTTCCAAGGAAAAAAAAGATGTATCCATTGGATGAGATGGGAGAATCTCAGTCGAGCAAAGTGCAGGGGTGGAATGGGATTTAAAGATTTCTCTTGTTTCAACCAAGTTTTGGTTGTAAAACAATGCTGGCGTATAATGCAAAATCCATGAAATCTTGAATATCCTCATATTTTAATAAATTTTTTAAAATCAAAATCAAATAAAAAAAAAATTTAAATAACTTTTTAAAATACTGATTGAATACCATACACCCTCCATAGACTTTTTAAAATCCTAATTAAATTAAAATCCTAATTAAATAACCCCATGTGATTTTGAAATAAAAATAATCTTATAAAATTTAGATTGAAGACACCCACCTAAGTTGTGATAAGACAAGTACAACTGCCCAAACGCCACTAGTTTTTGTCTCTTTGCCCTGTTTAATCAATGAAAGATAAGTTGAGTGAAAGCGGCTCTCCGGCTGGATTGCGAGTATTAACAGCCTTGCTGAGCTTCGCTCCATCCATCCATCAGGTGATCATTCAGTTGCATCAATCTTCTCAGCCGCTTCAGCTGCCGTGGATGCTGCCTCGTCAAAACCCAACTTCTGTAACTCGTTGAAGAAACCATTATAATCAGTACTAGTCATTTTATAAGGGCTGTAGCTGGTACCAGGGAATGAACCATTTGTTACTTCTTTCTTGTACTCTGAAAGAGCTTTGTTTATGACATCTCCAACATTAGCAAAATGCTTGCAGAACTTTGGAGTAACCTGGGAAAAAAGTAAAGCAACCATTGTTTTTCAAGGAAGTATATTATAGCACTAGCAGGCATAGTTATCAAAGGCACGCACCTCTCGTTGAGGCATCCCCGCAGCACCTCACTGCGTCTATTTGGCGAGACACGCTGGAGGTGTGCCTCATTGAATCTTATTTTTTATTTAAAAAAAAAAAACTAAAACATGAAATAATAAAAACCATAGACAACAAGCCTTTGATTACTTTGAATTTAAAAAAAAAAAAATTGATTATGATTTTTCCATGTGATATGACTATTAGTTTTACTTATTGAGTTGAAATTTATAAGATAAGTTTACTAAATACAATTTATATGAATTACTCTAACTGAAAAATTAATATAAAAGCTAAAAAAATGCGAAGTGCTCTATGCGCCTCTTATGCATTGCGGCTTGCGCCTAGGCCTTAGGAGGACCATGGCGCCTCGGTGCGCATTACGCCTTAAACAACAATAATAGCAGGAAAAGATCAATGAATCACAATGGCAAGTATTCGAAACTGACCTTGGCATGATGAGGGTGTTGCATCATTCCCAAAAGATCATGGTAAACTAGTACCTGCATCAATGATAAGGTTTCAAGTCAATGAAACTGATCCATTCAATTTATCAGAGATTCAATTAGCATGTCTCAAAAGAACAATGACAAGAGACGTCAATCATGATACAGTAACCAATCTCCTTACACGAGCTATTGGTAAAGTGTAGAACGATAACTATCAATGCCTTTCAATACAATGCTAGATGAGGGAAGGATGGAAATGGAGAACAGAAAGTTCCCTCAGAAGAAAGCACAGTGGAAGTTTATGGTATTTTTTCAAAAGAATTGCAAATTTAGTTTGCAAAGAAGCCAAGTGTTTTAACAAATGAGAAGTCTGATTGCCTTTGAAACCATAAAATAGAGAACTCTTCCAAGTTCCAACTTGCAAGTGTCCACACTAATTCTACGGTATATTAGTGACACTTAAATTCATAATATATTTTTCTTCTCTATAAAAAATGGTGATGACATCAACAAACATATTAGATGGTCCATTAGAAGCTAAGACTCGAGGAAACTGAGGGCGTGCTTCCTTAAAATTGCAATGCAACAAAGTGATGATCATAGATTACACCATAATATGTTTAGCATTTGAGCCAGAAATAAGTTTCGAGGATCTTATGGATGCTTATTTTGAAGCAAAGGCCAAAGCTTTATTTGATAACGCCACAATGTTTATGAGAAAACCTTCGCATCCATGTTAAGTAGATTGGAATCGCATAACTAAAGTCTAAACACTATAAGATACTTACAATGTAAAGTTCTTCCACTTGCAACAAAGCTATTAATAGCTCATGTGGTTTTAGACATTTCTCTAAATAATCATCAACGAAGATCAACTCTTCCTCACTGTTACATAACCTCTGCATTTTTATTTAAATGAAAAACTGGTACAGTGTCTATTTAGAGTTGATTATTTCACTTGATTTCCTTCTATTGGAACTTGTTACTCCCGTGCGATGGACTGATTTCATCGCGGAACCATGACTTATAAGCATTAACACTTAACAGCACCAGACATCAAAAACTACATGCTACAACTAGTTTTCAGTATCAACATGAAACAAAGAATCTTCAAAAGACTAACCTGGCCACTGCAGAAAGGACCAGCTCCAATGCCAATGGTCGGAATTCGAAGAGCAGATGTAGCTGCAGCAGCCACAGGCGCAGGCACACATTCCAAAACAACTGAGAAACACCCGGCTTCTTGCAAAGCCAGAGCAGTTTCCACAACCTAGACAAAACAAACCAATTCAGTTCAACATATCCACAAAACACGCACATACAGGTCAAATTAACAGAAATAGAAATAGAGATAAATGACCTTGACAGCACTGGCAACGTTTTTCCCTTGAGGCCTGAATCCTCCAAGAACACTAATGGCTTGAGGGGTAAGTCCCACATGCCCGATAACTGCAATTCCAGCTTCAACAATTCCCTTTGCTGCTGTAATTCGTGAAGGTGCCCCTCCCTCAAGTTTAATAGCATCCATCCCCCCTTCTTTCAAAATCCTAACCGCCGTGTCAACTGCCTGCTCATCATTGAAACTGCAACCGTCACCAACCATAATGTACTTAAGGCCTGCTAATGCATGTATATTATATAGATTCCCACTCCAAGAAAATTTTGTAGCTTTTATACAAAATCAAAATCTCAGCTCAATTCACCTTAATACAGCTGTAATTTTGTTGAAGATTATGAATATTGTATGATTTGGGAACAAAAAAACCTTAAACTATATACGAAAATTGTCATTTTCCCATGGTAAACGGATCATTTTCCCTAAATTAAATGAATAATTTGTACATCTTTCCCACTTTATCAGTGAACAAAATTGAAACAGCAGGTAAAAAAGAGAATGATTTCAAATTTCCCAATTACATATTTGAGTTGTCCCAGCAAAAAAAAAAAAAAAAAAAAAAAAAAAAAAACAGAAACAATTAAAAGAGAAAAATCAATAGTACCTGATTGGTGCTGGATTCATAAGACCCAAAAGGCAAATCCCCAACAAGAAGAGGTCTCCTGGCGCCACGAGCAACAGCGCGGCAATGGACAAGCATTTCCTCTAGAGAGATGGGCAACGTGGTGTCGTGACCGTGAACGACCATGGCGGCTGAGTCACCGACCAAACATATATCTATGCCGGCAAGGTCGACGTGGACCGCCGATGGGTAGTCATAGGCGGTGACCACTGTAATGGGATCGCCCTTCTTGTGTTTCTGTCGCAGGTGCGTGAGAGTCACTCGGTGGTTTGGGTTCTGGGGCGATGGCCCCCCGTATACGGTATTCTCGGGGATGTTGCTCATGCAGCGAGCAAGAAGACGCCGAGCTCTGTTGATTCTAATGAATGACATATTTGAGATGTTGAGAAACACACAGAGGAGAGAGAACTGTTTCGGCGGCGTTTACCTACTCAGTTCAATGATCCTTTGCTGTCATGTCGATTGTTTTTGACATTTTAAAATAATATCAAAACACAACAAATTCAATAAGAAATGAAATTGTTGGAAAATACTCACTACTAAGCATTTTGAGGTACAATTTTAACCATGGTCCACTTCGTGTTTGTGGTTGTTTTTGAGTGATTCGGATACTCCTCCGTGAGTAGTTCAGAATGATATATTCATATGCTTAAAATGGTGCTTGGGTGAATGAGAAATTGTTGCTCAAAATTCACCCATTGGTGTTGGAAAATAAAGAGAAATAAGTTTGCCCCACATGTGAAAGCTAATAAAGGAAAATTGTGTTTATATATGATTTCTCATATGTATATGGATAAGTGTTATAATGATAGAGGCTCTCTCGACGTACGCGCGCAGGGGGGTGCAAATCAAAATCCGAACAAGCCTGACTCGTGTGCACCCGCGCGTCCTGCGTACACGAATACCGGACCAAATTGTGCGGGTCCGGCCCAACCACTTTTTGCAAGCCTCTTTATTTTTTCCAAGTTCTTTTGAAGTTCCATAACAGTTAAATTAATTCTATTAATTAACTGGGTGGTTACATCATATGAAAAGTCTCCCACTAACTCAATTATTTTCTTTTAAAGGTGGCAACAAATAATATTTTTTTACTTGACCACGTTGAACCTTGCAAGGTTCCTAAAGGAAGATGCTCATGTACCCAAAGAGGGCGAGAATGATATTCAAGTGATTAGTGTCATCGATGCTTGGAAACATTCTGAATTCATATGTAGGAATTATGTGTTGAATGGGCTGAGTGATTCCTTGTACAGTGTGTACGCCGGAATGAAAACAGCTAATGAGCTTTGGGAATCCTTAGATCGAAAATATAAAACTGAGGACGCCGGTACTAATAAATTCGTCGTAGGCCGTTTCCTAGATTTTAAGATGGTTGACTCCAAAACTGTGTTAAGTCAAGTACAAGAATTACAGATTATTCTAGCAGAAATTCATGCTGAGGGGATGGTATTAAGTGAAACCTTCCAAGTAGCCTCGATAATTGAAAAACTACCACCTGGTTGGAAAGATTTCAAGAATTATTTAAAGCATAAGCGAAAAGAAATGAACATTGAAAACTTGGTTCTTAAGCTTAGAATTGAGGAAGATAACAGAGTATCTGACAAGAGAGGAATAACTCATGAGGCCAAAACAAATGTTGTTGAACATGGCCATAAGAACAAGAACCTCAAGAACAAAGGTTCAAAGATGGGCCCTAAAGGAGGAATTTCCAAGAAATCCAAATTTCAAGGAAGATGCTTCAACTGTGACAAAATGGTCACAAGTCTTCTGAGTGCAGACTGCCGAAGAAGAAAAAGAATCAATAGACTAATGTGATGGAAAACATGACTCAAGATGTTTCAGACATTAACCTTTCTGCTGTGATTTCTGAGGTGAATCTGGTGGGTTCTAACCCAAGAGAGTGGTGGATTGACACTGGTGCCACTCGACATGTGTGTTCAGACAAAAGTATGTTCTCTTTATTTGAGCCTGCTGGTAATGGGGAAAAAATATACATGGGAAATTCAGCAACATCTGAGATTGAAGGTCAAGGCAAGGTGATTCTGAAGATGACATCTGGGAAAGAGTTGACTTTAAACAACATTATGTATGTACCAGATATACGGAAGAATCTTGTGTCTGGATCACTTCTGAACAAGCACGGATTCCGGATGGTGTTCGAGTTTGATAAAGTAGTTTTGACTAAAAATGGCATGTATGTGGGAAAATGGTATGTTACTGATGGGCTCTTTAAGCTCAATGTAATGGTTGTTAAACACAATAATTTCAATAAAGCTAGTTCTTCTGCTTATATTGTTGAGTACTCTGATCTATGGCATGGTAGATTAGGACATGTTAATTTTAATTCATTGCGAAAATTAATTAACATGAATCATATTCCCAATTTTAAAATTGATAACAAACATAAGTGTGATACTTGTGTTAAGGCAAAACTAACTAGATCATCATTTCATAGTATTGAAATAAACTCTGAACCATTTGATCTAATTCATACCGATGTATGTGATTTTAATTCCATACAAACAATATGCGGTAATAAATATTTTATTACCTTTATTGATGATTGCACAAAATTTTGCTATGTGTATTTGATGAAAAGTAAGGACGAAACTATAGAGAAATTTATTCTCTATAAGAATGAAGTTGATAACCAACTGAATAAAAGAATTAAGGAGTTAAGAAATGATCGTGGTGGTGAGTATGTTTTTCCTTTTGAATCACTTTGTGAGCAAAATGGAATCATACATCAAACCACAACTCCTTATTCACCTCAATCCAATGGGATTGCAGAACGGAAGAATCGTACCTTGAAAGAAATTATGAATGCTATGTTAATCAGCTATGGGTTACCTCAGAATATGTGGGGAGAAGCTGTTTTATCAGCTAATTACCTTTTAAATAAGGTACCACGGAAAGAAGCAGGGAAAACTCCTTATGAAATGTGGAAAGGAAGAGTACCTTCCTATAAATTTCTACGAGTGTGAGGGTGTCTTGCCAAAGTAATCATTCCTCCACCTAAGAAGGTGAAGATATGACCAAAAACTGTTGATTGTATTTTCATAGGATATGCACATAACAGTAATGCTTATCGATTTCTTGTGCATGAGTCTAATATATCAGATATTCACAAAAATGCGATAATTGAGTCGAGGAATACATCTTTTTTCGAATACGTTTTTCCTTGTAAAACTAATTCGAATTCAAATGTGCACAAACGGGCACATGAGGCTATCATTGAAGATAGTCAAGACCAAGAACACATAAATGTTCCAAAGGATCAACAAAATGTTGAACTTGAACCAAGACGTAGCAAAAGAGCTAGAACAGAAAAATCATTTTGTCCAGATTTTCTGACATTTTTGCTAGAAAATGATCCTCAAAGCTATAACGAAGTTGTAAGGTCAGCTGATGGTGCTTTGTGGAAAGATGCCATCAATAGTGAAATTGAATCCATCTTACAAAATCACACCTGAGAGTTAGTGGATCTTCCTCTATGGTGTAAACCTTTAGGGTCCAAGTAGATTTTCAAAAACAAAATGAAGTCAGATGGATCAATTGACAAGTACAAAGTAAGACTTGTAATTAAAGGCTACAGACAACGTGAAGGTCTTGATTACTTTGACACTTACTCTCCTGTAACGAGAATAAATTCCATAAGGATGATACTAGCGATTGCAGCTTTACGCAATCTTGAGGTACATCAGATAGATGTGAAAACAGTCTTTCTAAATGGAGATTTAGATGAAGAAATCTACATGAAACAACCTGAATGATTTATAGCTCCAGGACAAGAAAAGAAAGTCTGCAAGTTAGTAAAATCCTTGTATGGATTGAAACAAGCTCTGAAACAGTGGCATAAAAAGTTTGACGACACCATGTTGGCAAATGGTTTCAAAATCAATGAATGTGATAAATGTATTTATGTCAGAGAGACAGAAGTTGGCTCTGTCATTTTATGTCTCTACGTTGATGACATATTGATTGTCGGGAGTGATGTTAAAATGGTAAAATCAACCAAGAATATGCTGAAATCTAAGTTTGGCATGAAAGACATAGGTCTAGCAGATGTCATTCTGGGAATAAAAATCTCGAGAAGTCCAGATGGACTTATTCTTGATTAGTCGCACTATGTGGATAAAATTCTTGGTAAATTCAACAATGATGATTCTGCTGTGGCTAGAACTCCTTTAGATGTGAGTCTACATCTATCAAAGAATAGGGGAAAGGGTATATCTCAAGCAGAATACTCTAGAGTGATCGGGAGTCTGATGTATTTATCGAGTTGTACAAGGTCTGATATAGCCTGTACAGTAAACAAGCTTAGCAGATATACGAGTAATCCAGGGATTGTTCACTGGAAAGCAATAGTAAGAATACTCAGGTACCTACGATTTACTCGTAATTATGGGTTGCACTATCATAGATATCCAGCCGTAATCGAATGATAAAGTGATGCAAACTGGATATCTGATATGAAAGACTCAAAGTCTACCAGTGGCTATGTGTTTACACTAGCAGGTGCGTTTATATCATGGAAATCCTCCAAACAGACTGTGATAGCCAGATCTACAATGGAATCAGAATTCATTGCATTAGATAAGTGTGCTGAAGAAGCAGAATGGCTGCGAAATTTTCTAGAGGATATTCCAAGTTGGCCTAAGCCAGTGCCAGTAATTTGCATTCATTGCGATAGTCAATCTGCAATTGGAAAGACACATAACAATATGTATAATGGTAAGTCTAGACATATTCGTCGTAGACACAATATCATTAGACAATTACTCTATACTGGAGTTATTTCGATTGACTATATAAAGTCAAAGGATAACATTGCGGATCCGCTAACCAAAGGGTTAAACAGAGAGTTAGTTGTGAAATCATTGAGGGGAATGAGACTAAAGCCCATTAGATAAATGTTTATTACGAAGGACAACCCAACCTTGTTGACTGGAGATCCCAAGATCTAGGTTCAATGGGACAAACTACTCGTAAAAGGCATAATTGGTTCATTGTGGGGGGGGTTACCTCTAGTCCATTCCTATGGTGAAATGAAACAGTGATGCTCGTATGGAAAGAGGTTAAGCAAATGCTTTTAATGATTCTTATGCGTCGAGAATCCGAGCAGAGTAATACGAGCTACTCTTAAATAAGAAATCACATATGTGAGAGAGAAGTGAGGTCGCTTCAAAGGGAATTGTATGGGGCTCAATTCTTAGAAACTCTTGCAGAACCATGTAGATGTTCATGGCCAAAATGAACATAATAATGAGAACTCAGATGTGTTAGGTAAAATATTTGTGTGATATATGTTTTCATTTACATGAACGGCAGTACAGTTCAATGACATCGTGTCCACTGTCAGCTAGTAAATGAGATATATTTTCACAAGGGAAGGTTCAAAGGCTGATGCCTACCTATCCTATGCATGTGTTGAACCGTTGAACTCTTCAAGGTCAAAATAAAATGTTTTTATAAAATAATTTTATTTGAGGTATTTTCGCCAATTTCATTCATGTGGGCGATTGTTGGAAAATGCTCACTAGTAAGCATTTTGAGGTACTATTTTAAGCATGGTCCATTTCGTGTTAGTGGTTGTTTTTGAGTGATTCGGATACTCCTCCATTAGTAGTTCGGAATGATATATTCATATGCTTAAAATGGTGCTTGGGTGAATGAGAAATTGTTGCTCAAAAATCACACATTGGTGTTGGAAAATAAAGAGAAATAAGCTTGTCCCACATGGGAAAGCTAATAAAGGAAAATTGTGTTTATATATGATTGCTCATATGTAGATGGATAAGTGTTATAAGGATAGAGGCTCTCTCTACGTGCGCGCGCATGGGGGGTGCAAATCAAAATCCGAACAAGCCTGACTCGTGTGCACCCGCGCGTCATGCGTACACGAATGCCGGACCAAATTGTGCGGGCTTGGCCCAGCCACTTTTTGCAAGCCTCTTTATTTTTTTCCAAGTTCTTTTGAAGTTCCATAACAGTTAAATTAATTTTATTAATTAACTGGGTGGTTACATCATATGAAAAGCCTCCCACTAACTGAATTTAATTGGCATGTTTATTTTCTCTTAAAGTGGGCAGTGTTTTTTCATTTTTGATCAGAAGATAGAAAAAATACCGAACGGTTTTTTCCCTTGGTTTTCTTATTGTTTTGTTGAGAGAGTTCAAACACTTCGTGGTTCGTTGAAGACGATTTTGGCGGTGCCCATTCTGTATCGTTTATTTCCGTTGCATCCTGGGAAACAAACGTCTCGCGTTCTACTGCACCATTCGGTAGGGGACAAATTTATTTTAAGGAGATTGTTGCCGCATCAACAAGCCTCAGAATTCTCTTTGTTTACTTGTTGCTAGTTCGGTACTGCACTGCCTTCCTGTTCCTGTCGCTGGTTCGTTGCTACACCGCCATCTGCAATTGTCCTGAGACTGTGTTACTTTCATTATTCTTATTGTGTTGTTTCCTCTATTTATTGTAGCAATCGTGTTGTGTTTTACTGTTTGTTCAGAGTCCTTTGTAAGAACACATTAACCAAATATTTGTAATAGAAATTACAAAGTACGGAGCAAAATATGTCATATTTTAGAGTCACAACGCATGTCTCGACACGACTCGCCTCTTCACAAAAACTTGATATAGTGTGCAAAGCTTAGCGTGTTGTGGCACTAGGCTTGGCACGTCGTGACTCGGTGATGAAAATTGTGAGTGTCGCGACGCGTATTCAGTGCATCGCATCACGGGAAATCTGTTTCCAGTTCGTCCTGAATCCGATTTTTAAGTAGAAAAGACTTCACAGGCTTCCTATATAAGTACAAGTTTGTCCCAAAACCTATGATCAAGTCTCATAACACAATTTTAGAGTGCTAGAGCATAGAAGAACACCTAAAGTAAGGCAAAGACGAGCGTTTTACCTGGTGCTGGAGATTGAAGGCGAAGATTGCAAACAAGAGTTATTTCTTCAATTTTCTCTCTAGTTTATCTCTTATGAGTTCTTGTTTTATATCAATAATGATTAGCTCATTTTTATTGATTATCATGAGTAGCTAAATCATTACTTTAAGGTTATAATGGATATTAAACATGTTATTTAATTAAGTTGCATATTTTTATTCTTTTGGATTTGTTATTTATTATTTATTATTTTCCGTGTTTTAATGCATATTTTATTTGTTTGGACAACAATAAAATAGTCTTGGTAAATCCTTATAAACTCGACGAAGGAAATTTGGGTTATCTGTGGAAATTTTAGCGCGTGATCTAGTTCTGCTGAATAGATTTCCTTGCAGGATAGACATATACATGCAAGACATGCGTAACCAATATTAGAATATGACGTTAATGAATTTGGTTTAAATTAATTAACATAGACATATATTTAATTGATTTAATTTGAATATATTTATCTGACCATCGAAAGAGGCTTATAGATAGTTTAGCATTATAGGTTAATAATTCATAATAACAACCCAATTGAATAAAAAGTGCATGAGTTCATTGTTAGCGTGCTTAGGTGAAGTTATAGTCCTATGTTCTTCTCTCATATAAAAGTTATCTCCAAATTATTGTTTGCTCATCATTTACTTTCGATTAAATAATACAATTTTTCTCTCAACTAATAGTTTAGTTTAAGTTAAGCATATTAATATTGGTATTAATAAAAGAAATAATGAGTCTTTGTGGGTACAATATCTGACATTTTCTCACTATATTACTTGAGCGATACGTGCGGTATAAAATCGTGATCACGGATACACAAATTTGATGCGTATTTGATCTAACATGTGGTTTTCAAGAGTCGACACAGACGATTAGTTGAGATCTTCAAATTTGACTCAAAAGTAAGAGTCTCGAATTTAAAGAAATTTTAATTTTTAATATATAATTTGACTTGTATATTTTTATAAGGGATTTCATTTTAACAACTAATCTAGAGCTTCAATAAAATTTAAGTCAACTCAATGCAGCCACAGTCTAACATATCAGGTTATTTTGAATTTTTGTATGGGTCTCTATGACTATTCAAACATAAATTTTATTTCTATTAGATTGTGATGTAAATTTTCATATCCAACTCGTCCAATTAACATGTATTAAAAATTCTCTTTATTCATCTCTAATTTATCAGACCCAACAAATCTCGTTCCACGTAAATTTTTGCTTTTTCTTTTCAGAAGAAAAGTAAGAGATGGACGATTCCAAACTCAAATTTATTCCGTTAATTGAAAATTCAAAAATAGGAAGACAATTACTAGGGAAAAAAAATTCTATCTTTTTAAGATCTTAACTTCATTTCGGATACTGAACTCCAGTAAAATTGAAAAGAGGCCTACTTTCCCCCCTCACTGTCAGCTTTTCCCCCCTCATTTGTCCCCTGTAAAATTATTATTTTACCCCTCTTTCTTTGTCCCCCAAAAATTTATATATTTAATTATTTATTAATTTATTTTTGTTTATTTTGAATTTATTTATTTATTTTGATTATTTATTAATTTATTGAACACTGTTTTTAGCAAAATATATGGTAATAAGGGTGTAAGAAAACTTAAACAGAGTGTTTGTCAACATGAGAAATACCTATTTCTTGACGTTATTGTCTGGAACTGGAGCGAACCTTAAAAGCAAGTGAGTATAATAACTCCAAATATTTTCACCAAAGTAAATTTCTCTACTTTCAAAATAAATAACGAATGTATATGAAAATATATAAGATTTATTAAATAAATAAAAGAGAATACATATATAAATAATATTAAATAATGAAATAAATCAATGAAATAAAAAATAAAAGATTATTTAAGATAAAAAATAAAAGAATTTAATAAAAAAAGTAAAATAAAATAATTAAATAATTAAATTTAAAAAATAAGGAAATAAATTAATGAAATAAAAAAGTAAAATAAAATTAAAGAAAATTAAAGAAAAAAAGAGGAAAATAATTAAGGGAAAAAAATAAAAGAAAAACAATTGGAAAGAAAATAAAAGAAAAGAAGAGGTTATTATACGAAAAAAATAGAGAATAAATTGGGGATGAATATGTCAAAAGGGGTGGGACGAGAAATTTTCAATTGAAAAATCCAGTGAATCGACTTTTATAAAGTTGACTTGTGAAATAAATCAGCATTAGATCAATCAAAACTCGTCACAGTAAAATTTTCACTCTTCCCAATGGCACAATGTCCCTCATCCATAAAACCATGCCTCATTGTTCGATTTTAATTTTTAAATTAAAATATTTTTTAATTTTTTAATTTAATTGATGATTTTATATGGAAAATATGATGATAGCATTAGAAATGATGAAAAATGAGTGAGAATATTCTTTCCAGAGAGCTGAAGGGATTATGGTCTATTATCATAATTTCTTCCGGTCTTCCCTAAACATTTCAAAAATACTCAAAATTAATTTTTAACATCAAAACCAACATCAACACATGTTATAAAATAAAATTCAAAATTTTCAAAATATCAAATATTTTTACAAAAATATAAATTTATTCTAAATACACACTTGCGTAAAATTTGAATCCAATACACAAACCAAATTAGAATCCCAATAAGAAATATCTCGTGAACAATTATAGGTCACCCAAAGATGGTCAAGTGATTCTAGAATGATAGTCATATCTCTAAGCTTTAATCTAGAGTTCCAAACTCTAATTTGATGTTTATGTCTAACATAAATATTTTGACCCAATTACAAGCATATTATGTTTATACTTCCAAAGCATCCTCACACAATTAATTAGCCTAATTTCAACATTATGTATCTAATACATAATTCAACACTATATGTCTCCTTAATGAAAAATATAGCTTTTGGAAAATATCAAATTGTCCTAGCAAGGTTGATTCAAATATCCAATATACTTCTCATTGTTGAAATATTTGGAGAACTTCCAAGGATTAGCAAGCTTGACTCTAAGATCCAATCTTGATTCCAATGTTAGCAAGCTTCACCCCAAGATCCAATCTTGATTTCTCCTAAATGAAATGTTGTAAAAACCTCACAAAACTTCTATAAACACTTCTCTAACTTATGTTAATTTCTCTAATTCTTGTTTGTATTTAGCTTTCTCAAGCTTTTGCTTTTCTTAATTAAAACTTTCCTAAAGCTTGTTATTTATAGCAAAACTTAGGTAATTTTTAATTAATAAAAGTTGTAATCAACTTTTATGTGCGCTTAATTAAGTTGTCCAAATATGTATAATTAGGTGTGACAAATCTTCATTGTCTACCACTTTGATTTAATCCAATTAAATCAAGACAATGATTAGGAAATGAATTAGTTCAATGTTTGCCACTTTGATTTAATCCAATTTACACACTTACAATTACCATAATATCCTCAAATGGTATAGATAATTATGATTTTATAATTAAGCCTATGTGTAATTATTGAATTAATCCAATTAGGTCAAAGTAAATAATCAATGTTATCCAATAACACTTGATTATCTTGGTTGATAATTATAATATCAAATATTATCTTTTATAAAAAATAATTTGCTACCCAAGTGCTCAACGAGTACACTTCATATTAGGACTCTCTAAGTTCAGACACATTCATCATATAAGCCTAGCTACTATGTACGCAATTCGGCCACCTCCGAATTCGCGAAGTACACAAACGACCTTTTTGAACTATACAAGTCGAGGTCATCACATATGTTTAGCAATACTTCCGTCGTAGACTATCCGAGTTGTACTTAGGAAACATATAATACACCTTCAAGTTTCCAAAGGCGCACATCTCATGTCGACATGTCCATGATTCTTTACAACTGATGTGATCCACCCTAGGTGATCTTCTTTGGCCAAAGTCTTAAGAATCGTGACTTACTCACATGGATATCTAAACCCCTTATGGTACACATACGTCATACGGGCAGACATATCATATCTTGATTCACACTTAATTACTTAGTGCATCGGTCCACACCCAACGAACATCTAGAGACTAGACTATGAAAGGTTTCTGACATACATGACATCAAATTGTGGAGGATCTCACACAAAATCAATGCTATCATATAGTCAAAGGATCACATATGCTACTCGACTCGAGGAGATTCCTCAATGATATCATATAGTCAAAGGATCACATATGCTACTCGGCTCGAGGAGATTCATATTGATGGTAGTGTGCACTTCCAACTACTAGGAATCTCTTGTGAGTCATTCAGTATTCGATCAAACCAATAACCCATATGTCTATACAAGCTTCCAAAAATCATGGTACATCGAGTTAAACTATTGGAACTTCAATTCCAATATACGTCATATGTTAGTCTTATAGGTTATAGGAATTCGACCGTATTCCAAAACCAACAACTAGGAATACACACACACACACACACATATACACTTTAAGAATAGTTTATAATAGTAATACTTATCCCAATGTCGGACCACCCAGTGTCCAATATTACTACTGACAATTCTAAGGTGGATGTCATTCTTAGCATATTTATACATCAATCTAATATGCATAATGACAATACCATTAATAAGGTTTGAAATGAAAATGTAGTTATTTTATTAATAAATAATAAAATATAATGTACTATATATTATCCGGATTGGCGCTCCAATCACCAACTCCAATAACAGCGCTGTAAGACTATAAAGTGGGTGTTGAGATACTTGAAAGGCTCTAAAGATCTTGGTCTATTTTATAAGCAAAATCTTCAGTGTGAGGATACAATAGTAGGCCATGTAGACTCAAATTATGTTGGGGATATAGACAGCATGAGGTTCAAACATGATACTCATTTGTAGTTCTTGCTTGTACAGTGAGTTGGAAGGCTTCATTACAATATGTTGTGGTTTTATCGACAACATAAGCAGAATACATAGCAGCAACTGAAGCTACTAAAGAAGCATTGTCGATGAAAGGACTTGTGACTGAACTTGGCTTGAATGTGGGTACAGTTGTGATACATTGTGATAGCCAAAGTGCTATATAACTTTCAAATAATCAAGGCTTCCATGAGAGGACTAAACATATTGATGTTAGGCTGTATTTTCTCAGGGCTGAAATTACCAAAGGAGCAGTTAATGTGAAGAAGATTCCAACTAAAGAAAATTTAGCTAATGTGTCAACTAAGATTTTATATTCTGTCAAGTTCAATAAATATTTGGACTTGATGAGAGTCAAAGCTACTTAAAAAGTAGTGGTTTGGGCAGATCATGATCAGTTTTTGGATCAAGGTGGAGATTTGTTAGCATATTGGTGATCCAATCACTGATCCTTGGTGGATTAGGTGGGTCAATGTGGAGCCTTTGTGGCTAATGACAACTGATGATACAAAAGGTTGAAGGGTTGAGCTTAGGCTTGATTGCAAGGGTAGTTAAGGCAGTTAGAATTAGTTTTCTATTGTAACTATGTAACTGACTTAACACTCAAGTCACGTGCCTTATATATTAAGCAATAGGGCTGGTGAGTGAGGTACCTTATGAAATCATTCAGAGGAAGCACCAATAAGTGAAAATCTATGTTCTTTGGCTGTATTGAGAATCTGTAACAAGCTCTACAAGAGTGATCAATTGTGATTTACTAAATAGAGAAGAAAGATCTTGATTTCCCCGTCGATGTAGGCACTGTCGAATCACGTAAACCTTGTTGTGTGTGTTCTTGATCAGTTTTCAGTTTCTACTCTTGGTGCTTACTGGGTTCTTATTTTTGTTTTTGCAATCTTGTGAATCTTTCTGAGCATTTCAGTTTTGTGATTGAATAAGTGCCTAACAGAACTCTCTGAGTGGTTCTTTGTGGTGTTAGTGATAGATTTCGTTCTCTAGTAAGTGCTTTTTAGAAGTAGACAAATCAAAATTTGATCAAGGAAAAACCTAACATGCACCATTATAAAAAAAAAAAAGCTTAAGTGCTATGTGGTATCTAGTCGTTCCGATTATACATGAAAATGGTTATTAAGCGGTGTTAGGTGATTAGGCGGTTCTAAGCAGTCGCTTAGAAAGGTTTAGGTGAGCTAGGTAAGCCTAGGTGTCTACCTAGACAGTTCTACATGGGTCTGTATATTTTTTCCAATTTTTCTCCCTCGTCGTGCACCTACTGCCTAATGTTTTTTAAAAACATTACTAACATGAAATTATATCTTTGTACATTAGTTACTCTATTCATTTACCTTTATATTTCTATTGTTATTTGTTTATATTCTCCCTTTTAGTCATAGCTTGTGATTGTGTGACTCAATTGTTCACAAAAGAGTGTTAAAACTTTGATCTATGTAACAATCCTATAAGACGGCATATATCATAAAAAATGGACTTGACCCACCGCCAATATTTTCTATTTCTAGGTTTTACAATTAAGACAAAGATAGAAGGAATCGTCCATAATTCATTTTTTGCAATTTGGAAAACAACAATTATTATTTTTCTTAAGTTCGTATTTCCTCGAGATTCTAATTCTATCGGCCATCAGGGTCCGCCTGCTGTGAGAGAGATGACATATACACCGGGCACATAATATAATTTTTCCTATTCATGGACCATTAAAAGATGATACAATAATTATAGATATACACTTCAAAATTACATCTAGACTCATTTAAGACATTATTTGTAGCCTATAATTTGAAGTGTTCAAGATTGTTATAGCTTTTTAGTTGGTGGGATCTCATATATAGTATATGGTAATTAGAAATATGATCAATCGGAAATATGACATTGGGACATGGATTAAAATATTTATATTATTTGGAAAAGATGCTGGTAATGTCTAATTTTAATTAATAAAATATTTTTTTATATGAATTTCAAAATTGGGTCATTATACCAAGAAGAAAACATTAAGTTTGAGGAGTCCAAAGTCCACTCATACTTAAAATAAAATCTTGAGGTCATGAAGTCGCGTTATTGGGTCAATATTTTTTCTTTTGAAAATCATTGAATAGAGTAGGTTAGATGAATCAATTATATATAAAATTGAAAATTTAATTTAAAAAATTATTTAAAAATATTTAATATTTAAGTTTAATTATGATAAAAAAAGCTAATATTCTAATAATATAAAATAATAAATGCATTCCATGTATGGGAGCCACCCCAATTCCAATACCTATACCACAAAGACAAAGGACAATATTTTGCTAAATCTAATTTTGATAATATAAATCACAAAAATATTTAATCAGCCAATTCGCCTTTACCAAGATATTCCCACTAGCTTAATGTGGCCTAACCAATATTAAGCATTAAGTAGGATTGATTTATAAAGATTGAATTTTGAAAAAATTAATCATATTTTAAGTATTTTTTTATTTAAATTTGAATCTGAAAAATACATTAAGAATATTAATTTAAAATTTTATAAATTAAATTTTTCTAATATTTTAAAACTATTAATAAATAATAATTAAATTTAGAGTTTTTCAAAATTCACCAGTCTTTGCATACTTGATACCACCCATCAGTGGTCAGTCTACTTCACATTGCCACGTGTCCCCTATCCTTTTTACCAGGTCGGTTACTTTTGAAACATCCACACCGTCCCTGACGTTGCCTCCACTTTCCAAAATAATGCACCGAGGGAAGGAATCAAACGCAGCCGTATGTAAATCACCAAGCCGGACAGCTCGACACGTATTTAATTTGATTCGATTTAGTAAATAAATTATTCGAATTCAAAAATAATATTTCAATTATTAAATAAAATCGATTCATACAAATTCGACTCGATTTATTTTTGGCTCTGAAATATTATTTAAAATTGAATCAACTCAAATTATATAGATTAATATATATACTCGATATCAAAGAGATCATAAACATTTAAATTTTATAAAAAAATTATTTAAATTTGAATGAAGAAAATAAAAACTTAAGATTTTAAATTAAATGAACTCAAACTAATCGAATTTGAGTTAAATTCATTCTCAATATTTTCAATAACTAATCAAATTCAAACAATATATATAAAATTTTATTTGAATTCGAGTCAAGTTGAAAACATATAAATATTTATCTAACCAAATTAATATCCGATCAGATTCCATTCAACTAAATATTTTATTTTTTTTTCTCATTATTTTGCGTTGCTTTAAATAGGCCCCCACACTGAGAACTCATCAAAGGAAACCCAAACATATCGTCTCTCTTTTAATTTCTCTCACTTTACTCTCTGATATTCGGCACCGTTTCGCGAAAAAAAATCAATCAGTGTTTCGGAGAAAGATGGCGGAGAATCCGGCGGAATCGTTAATGGAGAAGATAAGCGAGAAGATTAACGATCACGATTCGTCGTCATCATCGTCTTCGGATTCTGATAAAGAGGAACCGGCTGCCGAGTCGTCGGTGAAGGCTAAGATTTATCGTTTATTTGGCAGAGAACGACCAGTTCACCAGGTTTTTGGCGGTGGAAAGCGTACGTATGCTGTTTCATTTTTTTTTTAAGAGTTTATTTGCATTTTGGAGATTGATTTATTTGCTTGAGTGTTAAGTAAAATATTGGTTCGGTTTAGACTTGAAATTTTGGATTAGTTTTATTTTTTCAAACGTCTGTTTGGTTGATAACAAACTGAATAAATATTTATTAGGGAAATAAAATGTGGGAAATAATTTATATTTGAACCTTGTTGCTGTCTGTTTGGTCAGTTGCGTAGCCAGAATATTAATATTAATTCTGTTGGGGGTAAATTTTTGCAAAAAAAAAAAATGTGTTTTAGGCTGCAAATCAAAATTATCTCATTTTTGTATTAATTTATAGGATATATTTTAACAAATTTTTGGACATGTCTATGTGTTTGGTTGAAGCAAAATCACAAGTTAGAAAAAAGAACTCGTAATTAACACAATGAAGCTTTTTAATGATGTTTTTTTTAATGTTAAATTGATTAACTGAATGATAATTTCAAATGGAAGAACAGAGTGTCTTGATTTATCTGTTAGCTTTATTTTTGCATCCATTTCACAAGGGAGATAAGGATCACTCAAAAAGTTAGATGGTATTACAGTGTTATGTAAAATGTAGGACTGCTCTTTTTTTTCCCTTGTCCTATGGTATTTGAATTGATTTGTTGCAGCTGCCGATGTGTTTTTGTGGAGAAACAAGAAGATTTCAGCAGGGGTACTAGGCGGAGTCACTGCTCTCTGGATCCTTTTCGAGGTGGTTGAATACCACTTGCTTACTTTGGTCTGCCACTCATTAATTCTTGCGCTTGCAATCTTGTTCCTGTGGTCCAATGCCCATACCTTCATTAAAAAGTAAGCATTTGGCAATTGGCACTTCTCATTTCAGTGCTTCTGGTAATCAATATATTGATTCGATTCTTGTGTAAGCATGTTAGTGTTCTTTTAAGTACATGTTTTTATCTCTAACTTCAATTCAACAAATTGATGGCATACCTCTTCTATTGTAGGGCTCCACCTCGCATCCCTGAAGTTCATCTCCCTGAGGAGCCATTTCTGCAGGTTGCTTCTGCATTTAGGATTGAACTCAACCGGGCTTTTGCAGTTTTGCGAGGCATTGCATCTGGCAGAGATTTGAAGGGTTTTCTCATTGTATGTGTAGTGTACTATCTGTCCGTCTATTTTGTGAACTTTTCGCCTTTAAATTAAACATGAATTCTATTGCAGTTATTGGCGGGAAGAAAAGAATGTTTGTATTTGTGATTTAAAAGTTTAGGGTGTAACTGCTTGCGCATTCTTAATTTGGGAAGCACTTGCAATGAAGTTTTTTTTTATTTTTCTAGGAATTTTTTTATTTTTATTTGTGCAAGCGTAATTAACAATGTTTTGTTTTGGATTTCAGGCTATAGCTGCATTATGGGTGCTGTCAATTGTGGGTAGTTGGTGCAACTTCTTGACCTTGTTTTATATAGGTAATTCCATTGGAAGCTCCTTTCACGCTTATGATTCTATTTTTATGTGATCCTATGCTCATATTTAGTAATATTTGATCACAGCATTTTTTCTGCTGCACACTGTGCCTGTTCTCTATGAGAAATATGAAGACAAGATTGATCCCTTAGCTGAGAAGGCGATGACAGAGATCAAGAAACAATATGCAGTTTTTAAAGCCAAGGTCTCGAGTAAGATTCCAGCGAAAGCCAAGAAGGTTTAAAATCAGTGACGCTGATTTATTTGTGGCGGGCATCTGGGTGGTGATGGGTTTTGCCGGTTGTTGATTCTATTCCTTCCCTAATCACAGGTTGTCAATTTAAATTATCTTACCGATCAACCAGCTATGTTCAAGTTTGATTTCCTTGCAATTTGAATTATTTTTGGCATTTTATGGGGGTGAGATCTGAATTGTTTCATTTACATGCTGGATTCTATGAGTAGCTCGAAGATAGCATTAAACTCTAGGGGATAATGTCGTAGCTGGATTCTATTTAGATATTTACCCAGTTTCTTGTACATGGTTTTGTATCTTTCATTTGGATGATTATGGTGAATGTAATTTTATTATCCTTGATAGTTTTTGAAATGCCAGTATGAATGCTTGAAGCTTAATTTTGTCGCCAGTAGAGATGGCAATTTCGCCGGCAAATCAGTAAAAATCCTCCCGTAATGGGTAGGATTTGATAAATATTTAAGCGGATTTAGTGCGGGTTTGATAAATTAAAACAAAATTCATTGCAGGTTTAGTACGGATTTGGTAATTAAGTAAAATCCGCGGATACCTATTAAGTATTCTCTACCCGCAAGCTTGAATTTTTTGTTTTATATTTTTGAAGGCAAAGAAAATTCACTCATATAAAAGGATTCACATTTTGTAATTAATCATTTTTTTGAATGGCTTCTAATCTTGTATTGATTTAATCTGCAATTAATTTTTTGGTCAGTTTTATCATTTTATTGAATTGCTCTTGATCTAGTTTTATGTTTAATATTTGCGATTTCATATTAACTTCAAACCAAATTTTACTGACATGTGAAAAAATTATAGATGATTTAATATTATGTTTAATTTGGTTTTCATATTATAGATGGAAAATATTCTATCACGGGAAATTTATTTTTGTATGATATTCTAAAAACCCGTAAAAAATCTGTTGGGTACCAATGCAGATTTGATAATTTATTTTTATATGCGGGTGCGAGTTTGGTAATGAAAATTAAAACACAA